>JAQZBX010034181.1:0-13557 GCA_029593785.1 Cabassous unicinctus
AAACCCTCTAAACCTTTGGTTCCATTCATCTACAGTATACCAATGATAATTCTGGCATCTTGACCTCAGCCAATGTCATCCATTTTTTTGGTGTATGTTTCAGCCAGTCACTGGAAGATTCCCATCTTGAATAAACAGCTTCATGCTTGAAAAAGGAAAGCAACATAATATTTTCAAATGTCCAAGCCTAAAGACAGAGAGCAAGAAAACAAGGCTGGATCCATCGAAGCCACTGTTGCTGTTTGAAGAAGAGATGAGGAACTCAGGAACCCAGAAAGAAGAGGAAGGGAGAGGGACCACCAGGGCCCGCTGTCAGGAGGGCAGTGTGTTCCTGAGGCCACCTGGAGAGAGGCCTGGAGTATCAGAAAGGTCAGCACTACATTTACCTGCCTCGCCAGGCTGCTGCCTGGCATCATCTCCCTTGTGCTCATTTCACAGGTATTTTCTGATGCCCTGCCTCTCTGGGGGAAACATACACAGAGCCTAGATGCTTGAGATGTCACAAGGCCATGCTGTACTTCAGAAGAGATGTCACAGAGAAGAAGGCCCCTCAAGGTCATGCCCAGTGTCAAGCCTTGGGTGCCTAGCAGGGGAGGCACAGGTCACCTAATGCCTAATGTCTGGTTGTTACTCAACTTTGCAGATATAGAACTCAGCTTGCTCTGCTCTCTCAGAGCTGGCCAACCCAGGCAAACTGACCCCCACTCAACAAACCCCACATGAACTTTATATTTAAGCCGCATGATTGTCTTATCATGGAGGAGTTGGGTAGAAAACCAGAGTGAGACAACTGTCCAGGGTACTCCCTCTATCCTGGAGATCTAACCATCGATGAAAAGAAAACTAGGTGAACACAGAACCCAACATGGAGTGTGGGTCCACTCAGGGAGGCTTCCCATTTAGCCGGGTGGCCTGAGGAACAGGATATAGCTCCTCTATAACCAATGAACCTGGCAAACTATCCAGAAATAGTGTCTCATTGCCCAGAACCCTACCTCTACCTACTGGACAGTCTTGGTCCTTGTTCCGGGCCCCAGTTACAGGACACCCAATGGTTTCTTTCCATTCCCAAGGCCCTTCCCAGCTTACCTCCATTCACAGACCATTTTCCCAAGCGTAGTTTCAAGGTAGCTCGGCTCATCCCTTGTTCACTTACTGCAGTTTTTATTTCAAACAGAGGCCAATCTCTTCTTAGACCTTGCCCCCCCAGTCTCAAGGCTCCTCTTTCTGTGGCCACAGGTAGTATGTGATTAAGGGTTGAAGGAGTGATGAAGACCTCAATGCTGCAAGGTCAAAGTGGGAGTGGTCACAAGGTAAAAAGGATCTGGAAAGAGAAAACTAAAAGCAGGGTCTAGGCTCTGTTTCTTACCAGCTCTGCATCCTCTGGCAACAGGCCTCATTCAACTCTGTTCCTCAGTTTTCTCATTCATAAAATGGGGCTGGTAGTGCTGACCTTCAGGCAGACGCATTTTGTAAACTGCAAGGTACTCTGGAAGTGTTGGCTATTATTACTGTGGACTGTAGTGTTTTGGGAAGAAGTAGACTATAACGTGGGCCTTAAAGGTTGAGGAAAATTCAAGATATATTGTCTGGAAGAGGACTGGATACTACTCAGCCATGAGAAATGGCATGAGCAAAGGCAAAAAAGCAGAAGCTATGTGCCGAGTTTGATTGCAACAGAGAGCTTGGGTAGGGCAGAAGCTGAGGTAAGTCTGGAAAGCAGGTAGGCTATATTCTGTTGGTAATAGGGTGCTACTGAACTTTTTGAACATGTAAGGAAAAAAGATAAAAGTCATGTTTTGGGAAAATTAACCTGGCGGAGGGGTGACAGATGGAGAGATTGATGGAAGGTTAGAATACAGGCAGGGTGATTACTTAGGAGGGTCTTGAAAACTCCACATGAGAAATATCATCAAGGCCTGGATGAAGGCAGTAGCACTAGGGCTTAAAAAGAGGAAGCAGATTTGAGAGATAGAGACAAAAGACATGGTGACTGTATTAGAGGAAGAGAGTACTCGAGGGCAACTTTCAGATCTCCCTGACAAATTATCTAGGAGGACAATGGTATCACTCACCCAGGTATAAAATATAGAAGGCACCCATGAGCAGGGAAGATCTGAGTTCTTTGGATGTTTAGTCAGTCTGTGGAATGTCCAAGGGATTCTAATCAGTAATTTAATGAATATATGGGTGTGGAGCTCAGCAATAGAGATGTCAATTAAGCCACCCAAGATGAATTCACCCAAGAAGACTGTGTACTGTGAAAAGATAAGAGGGGCAATGACAGAAGCCTGAGGAACATCAAAATGTAAATAGTGAGCAAAGTTAGAAGCACTTGAAAGGAAGACTGAGAAGTGGCCAGTGGGATAGAGAGCCGGACAAGAGCTTTTCAAGAAAAAGAAGTCCAAGGGATAAAGTGCAACAGAGAGGGCAAGAGGTATGAGGAATGGGAAGAGTCCATTCAATTTTGTAATTGGTTAATTGATGACATTTTTGAGAGCAACTTCATTGAAGTGTTGGGACTCAGAGCTAGATGGCAGAGGATTAAACAACGAATGGGAGGAGAGCAAATGAACAGCATAGACTGCTCTTTTGAGGAGCCTGACTGTAAAGAAAAGAGCAAGAACAGTAGAGAATCAGAGTATTTAGGATGGGAGACTAGAATATAATTTAGTTGAACGGAGAGAGGCAGAGAAAATAAACACATGCAGAAGCAGCGAGAGAATGGGATCTTAAACTGGTTGGAACTAACAAGACAGGAGGGACACCTTTTCCGTTAGTGAAGTAAAGGAGGTGAGGGTAGATGCAGTCATTATTCACTCAACAATCATTTGTTCAGTGTCCTACATGCCAGGCACTGCATAAATACAGAAAAATAATCCTTGAGCCCTTAAGGAATTTGGTCTAGTAGTAAAGACTAATGTGGGTCAATAAATTATATAAAAAATATGTACTAGCTTGTGTGGTGGCACAAGTGGGGAAGTGAGCAACTCTGGCGGAGGAGTCTTCACAGAAGAGGGAATGCTTGCATAAGGTCCAGGTTGGGCAAGGGCCCTTTGGTCCAGGAAAGGAAGGAATCAAGAGGGTGTCAAATGGGTTCAAGTGGAAATTAAAATGCTGCGATTAGAAAAACCATTTACAGGGTCTGGATTAAAAAGGATCATAAAGCAACCAGGCATACAGGTCCCTGATGCATAAGACGTTATTCAAACTGAGAGGATGCCCAGGTTGACGGCATGAGGTCGAAGGAGAAAGGGAGACCAAGTGCGCCCTCAACAGTGTAGACAAGCAGGTCCCGGAGGGTGGTAGAGGTGTACCGGGACGTCGATGGACTTCAAAGAGAACGGACTCAAACACTGGGTGGTGTGTACCTCATTGGGGCCGGGGTCAAACAAGCAGCCCCTACCGAAGGAGACTAGGAGACCCCTGAGAATAGAGGCAGGAACGCAGGGCCGGTCAGAGTTGGTCTATTCGTGGAGGGGCTGACGAAGGCGAAGGCCTTTTGGGTCGGCCTAAATGGGTTCCTAGGCCAAGGCGCCAGGCAAAAGACCGGGTGCCCCTGGGCGCGGCGGCGTGCACCACAACGCCCAAGCCCGGGACACTTCGACAGCTCTCAGCCTCTGAGCCTGCACCGGGCAGGGCTCCAGGCCGTCAAGACCACCGAGACTGAGCGGTGGGGTAACCTATAACCCGCAGGAAGACGACGCGGCGTGACGACGAACAGGCGTGACGACGAACCAGGAAACATAGAAAAAGCCCCGCCCCAGGCCCGCCTCTCTGGCGGAAGTCAGGCCCATTAGCCCCGCCCCCCAGGCCGATACCTCGCGAGATTTCACGGAAGCTGCTCCCTTTCGTCTCGGCCTCCGACATGGTAGGTTATTCTACTCGTTGGTTCTTTTCGTTGCTGGCGCGGGCCCTTAACTGTACTCCCTTTATCCCACAGCCTTCTCTCTCGCAACCTTGGCTCCCTTCTCCAGGCTGTCCATGGCCGGCCGTGGGCAGGGAGTCTGACACGGGTCCGGAACAGAGCGGGGTGCCGGGGGCCGCGTGTTGGGCTCGGGATTCGACTTTCAGAAGCACGCGGGCGGGGGCAGGGCGCCGCTCTGATGGGGCCGGTGCATAACTTAAACTCGGCAGAACGCTCAAAAGGCCGGTCCTTGATTCCCGCGCACCTTGGGAAACTTAGCACCCAGCCTCTTCCCGAAGCCTTACAGATCACTGAACTCCCTTTTCCCAACAGCCATCCAGATTGAGAAAGACCCGGAAACTCCGGGGCCATGTGAGCCATGGCCACGGTCGTATCGGTAAGTTCCAGGTTTCCCCACCTGTTCTGTCGGGTCCTTGGCTAGTTAGGAGGTAGATCTTATAGAATTGGGTTAGTGAGAGCTTTGTGCAGTCGAGTTGAGATTGAATTTGGCCGTTAGTAATTGACTTTTCTCTTTGAGGATTCTCTAGTACTCCAATTTTAGAGAATTTCGCATCAGTGGGGGGATAGATAAAAATCGAACAGGAGTACAAATGTAGGATTGGTTGAAGGCATGGAATACCATGACATCAATGATGTGGAAAGCTGCAGAGATGTATAACCCGGAGTCTTCAAGGCATAGCGGTGGTGAAAGAGAGATTGACTGTACAGCATAAGCAAAGGCACAAAGTGTGGGAAAATCCCTTTTTTTTTTTTTTTTTTCGGGGAGTTGTATTGAGGGTCTGTATTTGCAGGCAAACACCGGAAGCATCCAGGAGGCCGGGGTAATGCTGGTGGCATGCATCACCACAGGATCAACTTCGACAAATAGTGAGTGTTTCTTGAACTGTGCTTTGATCCTGACAGCCTATGACTTAGGGGCAGAGAGGGTTGATTCAGAACAATTTTAATTAGAAGCAAGCTTCTTAAAACACAAATGTTATTGCTGGCTTTTGCCACAGCAACATTTGATGCGAACCAAGAGAATCTCGAGGCTAGAGTCACGCTTGGGTATTTGCTGTTGCCTTAGTGTGCTAGAGTCCTCGAAGAGTAACTGCTGACCTTATTCACTGGCTGTGGTCCTCATGGCATAGTCAGTCACCAGGTCAGTGACATGTATCAGATTGACCTATCAGTCTATTGAAGGAGTGTGCCGAATTTCCATAGAATGCTGTCAAGTGGTTTGAATTCTGAACTAATCTGTGATTTACATTGGTCTTGTGAAATAGAGCTAGGCTTTTCCTCTTGTTTGGTAGCTTTTAAAAATCTAGTGCCTGCTGTGTAACACTACTACACCAGTGAACAGCTTACATTCTAATGGGGACAGATATACTATAAAGATGATAAACATAGCTTCATAATGTTGGGGTAAGGTTATGAAGGTAGTTGCCTTCTCTTCCTAGTCACCCAGGTTACTTCGGGAAGGTTGGTATGAGACATTATCACTTGAAGAGGAATCAGAGCTTCTGTCCAACTGTGAACCTTGATAAACTGTGGACCTTGGTCAGTGAGCAGACACGGGTAAATGCTGCAAAAAACAAGACTGGAGCTGCTCCCATCATTGATGTGGTGCGATCGGTGAGTGAATTAGATGTTTATTGTCTTTAAGTAGGTCCTTGCCTCTCCTCAAAACTGGATAATCCAATCCACTTAATCTCCAAGCTGAAGTCATCTATACTTAGTTACCTACTAGGTAATTCCACCTTTTGGTAGAATTACCACAGATAATTGACTATGACCAAATTGGGCTCTTTTCTGTCCTTTCTGCCTTGCTCCTATTTTCCTTCTCAAAAGTGGAAAATTCAGGGAACACAGATCCATATTTTTCAGTGTGATTCAAGCGAAACATTTGAGAGTAATTGAGTTGCAAATGTCATTGCCCTGATTCATTCATATTTGCATTTCTTGCCTGAGTTACTGGCAGTAACACCCAAAGCTGGTTCTAGTCTTATACAAGCCTTGCATTTATTTGAGACACAGATCTCTTCTTTCAGGGATGTCTTGTTCCTTGCAGAATAAAATCCTAATATGTTAAATTGTAACTCCCTCTTCCTGGTCTGTTTAATGCCTTTGAGAAATTTCAGTGGCTTGACAATCAGGACTCCTTCAATGTTGCTGGGAATGTGGTTTTCCCTGTATGCTTATCAGGTGGTAATGAGCCAGTGAGAGGGGATTTGTGCTTTCCCGAGACTAGAGTCACATCCCGACACAGCTCTTGTCCTGGTGTGCTAGAGTCCTCGGAAAGAATCTGCTGATCTTGATTCACTGGCGGGGGGTGATCAGTGCTCCCGCTAGTGCCCTGATCAGAAACATGTCACACCTAGCTCCTAAAAGCTATGCTTTGTCGGACATCTTTTAGGGAGTTGATATCTGCTTTGTTGATGTATTATAAACCTTTTTCTTTGTTCTTTTAGGGTTACTACAAAGTTCTGGGGAAGGGAAAGCTTCCAAAACAGCCTGTCATCGTGAAGGCCAAATTCTTCAGCAGAAGAGCTGAGGAGAAGATTAAGGGTGTGGGGGGAGCCTGTGTCCTGGTGGCTTGAAGCCTTATGGAAGGAGGTTCATTAAATGCTAACATGCTTTTTTCTCTTGTGGTCTGAGTGTAGACTCTTTGGCACCTCTACATCCCAAGCTAATGCTGAGCATAGTCAGCAACAGAGACCCACCATAACCAGGTTCTAGGACAAAGAATGTGGAGGCCTTAGCCAGTTAGCAAATTTGAGCCTTATTTTCATTTATAAGAATGGTAACCTGTTACTTTTAGTTGAACACCTGTTTGCATTGTTTACAGTGCTTGGGAAAATGTTCCAATCTCAAAAGAGAAGATGGGTCACCCTCTATCTACAGATTGATAGAGTTGAGGCAGTTCTGTAGGGCTGAATTCCTGATCCTAAGGATTTCTTCCTAGGTCCCTTTTATTTTGGACCTTAATTTTAACCAGAATCTAGAATTAATTTTTTTTCTTCTAGCCAAAAATGAGTGGAGAAAATTGGGAAATCCTGAAGGCCAGAAACGGAGTCACGTTTTCTAGGGTTTATGTCTTCCTTTTGAAGCCAAACCAAGATAATGACCAGTGCTTATGTGCAGATAAGACCCTTGGAGGGAAGCCTCTGTAAATTATTTGCTACAGCTTTTACAGTTATGGAATTTTAGACTATTGACCCAAAATAAAGATGCCTAAAACTCTGAGCAAAGAAATGATTATGTGGTGCTTACACTAGGTCTAGACTGGTGGAAGGTTTCTTTGGTGCTCTATATGAGGTCATATATGGGCTGAGAACCATTTTATGTGGGACAAATGTGACGTTTCAACTTTTAGAGGCTGTTAGGAGTGATCAAATAAGATTTAAAGGAAGCATTGGATAAGTAAATGAGAGAGTGACAGGGAAGGAATCAGGAAAGCTTTATTTGGTTTGAACAACCTTGTAACAGGAACATTTGGGTTTATATCTTTCATAATGGTGCTGATGGAGAAAATAAAATTTATAAGTCTGTCAGTAGTTAAAGAATTAACCTATTTCAACATTTAACTGACTCCTTCCAAGCACTGAATGGAAATAAAATTTAGGATTCAGACTGCCTGGGTTTGAGTTTCAACTGCAAGCCTAATGGCGCCATCTGTGATGTGAGAAGCAGAGGAAGGAGTTGTATTAACTGGGTAGAGAGCTTTCCCTGTTGCAGTGTTTCAGTCACTGAGAAAATTTCATGCAAAGAGCAGCAAAAAGTTCAGCAGTTTGTATAGATTAAGCAAATGCAAAGTAACTCTGGCCAGATGGTACCGTTACTTTTTTGAACACACATAGTGCATGTAATATGCACTAATTTGTTCATGTAAATTTACTTACAAACAGCTAGTAATGGTATACGAATTAAACAGTTAGATCCATAAAAGTAAATTGTTTTCCACTGTAAAGGGCAAATTCTGCCCTGGGCCGCCCTTATACTGCTTTCCATGGGCCACAGCGGCCAAGAACCTGCTTCTCTGCCATGACACTGCTATTGGAAGCTCTGCCTCACATTTTAAACATGAGACAGACTGCAAAAGGATATAACTCCTGACCTTTTGAGTGTGTGTTTTGAATATATTTTCATCCAAATCTTGGAGCGGCAACTAGAACTTTTGCTCAGGGTTTATGGAAAAAGCCTGCCGCGTAATTTACCAAGGCAGATCGGATTTCAGTTTTCAATCAAATGTGTTAATCCTCAATGGCTAGCCGGCCCAAGACCGGCGAGCCCCTGGGATGAAAACATGCCGAAGACATGCAACGTCCGCCAACAGTAGAAGGCAGGAAGCTACGGGAGTGCCGGCGGCTAGAGCCCTAAAACGCTCAAAGGTTCGACAGCACCCACTCGCACCGCCCTACCTCAGCTACGCCCTATTATGAGGCTTTGCTCGGATGCCACCTCTTCCGTCCCCAAGAGTCACTTCCGGAAGGTGTGAGGTTCTTGTTCCGAGGGCACCCTGACCCCTCCTCCCAGACCAGAAGCTCTTTCGGCACCAGCTCCACCTCCTTGCGCAGCTACTTCCGGAAGGGGAGGGGCGAGTCCGCATTGAGCAAGCGCCGAGATCCTTTCCCAGGCGAGGCGGGAGGCTTAACCCAGCCGTGGTCGCTGAGCGGACGTGGGCTCCTTTCCGAGCGAAGGACTCACGGCCATCTTGCTGCCCTCATATCTCATTTCGGGTGCGTTTAAGAACAGGAGGCGTGATCTTTATATACACTTTCAAACTGCGAATTTCCAGACTTCTGAGAATGAATTTTGTTTCAATTGTCTGAAAGATAATGAGCGTAGACTATGTTTGAGGCACCTTGAGCCAAAAAAATAAATGCTTGTGTAAGCATATATATGGTCTGGAAGACCATACAAAACAAGAAGGATTTCCTCTTATGAGTTTTGGAAGGCAAGAGGGTTGGTTTGAGTTTCTTGTTTAGCCAAATGCATATTACTTTCATATTAAAAGGCAATACAAATGTGGGGGAAAAAAAGAGTAACTTCCAAAAGAAAAAAGCCCCTAGTAACTTGCCAGTACTGGAAAGTTATATTTTCTTTCATCCTAAAGTTTTCATGGCCTTTTTAATTCCACCCCTTTCTCCATGGAATGCATACCACACCACATTATCTGGCCCTAGAGACTTAATTTTGTGTATCACCCCTAGTAAGAATACGGATTATGGTGCTGTGCCTATCATTACTGGCTCTATTCTGCTCCCAGTTTTTGTTTTACTTTCATTCCCACTTTTTTTTTTTCTTTTATAATTAGACTAGACTTTTTCTTGGGTTCTTAATTCCACAGACTATCCAATATTAACCAGAGGTGGAATAATTCTGCTTTCCAGGGTCACTCCTTCATAGCGCCCAGACTCCTTAATTCGAGAGTAGTTTACCCAAAGCATAGTTTCTGAAAAGGGCATTTAGAATAATGTGATGGGGCAGCCTTCCCTAGTCTAAAGGTTACCAGATCCCTTCGTATCACAGGGCACAACAACCCAGGACTGTTCTTAACTCCAAAATGGGGGAAAAGGGGTATGACATCCCTGCTGGGGTTGGGACATCCCAGGTAGAGAAAGCATTACATTGTTCCTGAGTTGAGACTGCTCCAGGGTTGTCAGAAAAGCACTGTTCAAGGAAACGCAATGAAAGCAATACCATCCTCTAGTGGGGCATTTAGGAAATTTATGGAGGCCTTTTTTGTCTGTCAATCATGATGGGTAAGTTGCCACGGATGCTAGATGTTGTGCAATGAATAAGTCTATAAAACATAGAAAAATCTAGCTTGGAACCTAATTCCATTTTACACATTAAAAAAAAGTTTTGTTTTGTTTTTGCAGAGTTTTATATACTCACAGTATTCCAGGATTCCAACTACTGTGTAAACCAAGGGAAGTTTATATTTTGGCTTCTTCAGGATGTCAAAGTTGTTCATTTCAGAAAATCACCTCACCAATGGTAATTCTATTCAAATAGTAGAATCTGAGTTGCTAATACATTTATCTGCCTGCATGTATAGCTACTGTATTCACCGTGATTCTATGTACAGGTGAAAGTATCTGACTTCATTCTGACTTCTCAGATAGTTGTGCTGAAGCATTTACATATTTAAACACCTGTTATTTTATACCAAAAATACTTTCCTTTTATTACTCCCTTTTATAGTACAGTTCGTATGTGACTAGATTGGTTATATTATCTATGAATTTCATTTCAGGATAGTAAAGGGGGAGTTACAAGAATTTGCTATAAAAAAAGACAGTGTTGAGTCAAATAGGGTTGAGAACCATTGGTTTATGGACTCAGAGATCATTTGGAAAGCAGAAATTGGAAAGATCCCTGAATACTTTTTTTTTCTGAGGTACTGGGGGCTGAGGTCCTTGTATGTGGGAAACCGGTGCTCAACCACTGAACCACATCAGCTCCCCTGAGTTGGTTTTTTTGTGTTTTGCTTGTTGTTTGTTTTTGTTTTGTTTTTTTTAGGAGGCAATGGGAACCGAACCTGGGATCTCCCATGTGGGAAGCAGGCACTCAACTGCTTAAGCCACATCTGCCTCCTTGAATACTTTTTATCAACCACAAACCAGGCCCTCTGGAACCTACCCCTTGCCCCCCTCAACACACACACACGCCCACGCGCGCACACACACACACACACACACACACACACATACACATACACTAACGCTTCTGTGCCTTGGCCATAGCAATTACAGTATGGGCCCTTGCAGCTCATTCCAAGTTGTTATGTGCCAGTATCAGTTTTCTGAATTGACTAGTAGGAGAAAGGAGACTACCCCTCTGGGATTTACCCTAGGATTAAGATGCACTGTATTTTTAACCTAAATAAAGGTGTCAACATTTACCAAAAAGAATTTACATCTATACATATTTGTCACCTGATCACACTTTTGAGGGCTCTTTGGCGCCAAATTCCAAATTAAAAAGAGAAGTAGCACCTTTTGGAAACTGTAATTATTAATTTATTATTAGAAAATCCACTTATGACTATCATGAGCCCAGGCTGAGTTAACAGTGATGTGCTCTGGAGGTAACTCACCCCACTCTGGACTTTCTGGTTATTATCAGTCTCTTCTCTCTCTACCTCAGCTGAACACCTAGATTTATAAGAGCTCAATCCCTGCCCTCCTAATCCTGGCAAATGCCAAAGCCAACTATGTAGGAGGCTTTTTACAGGCCTTGATGGAGATGGCAGAAATGAGGGGAGGGAGTTCAGGGTGGGATCATTTCCTGTTTAAAATAGGCTAGGTTGCAAGGACAGGAAAACTTTGCTCTAGGGTTCATATTTTGCCAGGACCAAACCTAGTACCAATGAAGAGAGTTCCAGCTTAATGCCCCATCTTGTAAGTTTTTAAGGTCTCTGCTCTACCCAGGCCATTCTATTCCCCACCCTGCTCCTCCCTCCATGGAATGTAACAGATCTTTCTCTATGAAACCTAGGGTTCCAACAGAACCACTATTTGCAGAGTGACATGGAAGAGCCATAAGCAACGGGTCATGGCTATGACCAAGCTCTGGGTTGGATTTCAAACTGAACAGGAAAATGATAAGAATCACCCAATAATGTAGCCAAAAGGCAATAAATATTCTCTCCTTCACTGGAAACAAGTAGAGTCTGAATACTTGGCTACTGGAGTGGGAAGCTGCACTTCCAAATCAACAATGATTTGGTTGGTGTCTTCTAACTCCAAGACCCAGTCTACAACTCACTCTAGCAACGTTGATTTCAGGGGAGGTCCGTGACCCACACAAAGCTAAACCCTTCATTAAGTACTGAGTTCCCTGCACGATGGTGTTTCATCCCAAATTGGCCTGTCCCAGACCATCCCAGGAGAGAGAACTCTAGATAATGAAGCCACGGAACACATGGGGCTCTGGGCCCAAACAACTGTACACTGTTTATTGGGAACACCCGTAGACGGTGGGAAGGAGGGATGCCCTGTACCGCATCTTGGCCACCACTGCCTGGGAGCTGGGCCAGTAGAGTACTGGCAGAGCTGGGGGGTGGGCTTCCCATGACTCACTGACCATCTCAAAAGGTGGGAGAAACAAGAGAGGACCAGGCCCAAGAGCCTGGTACCAGGAGGCAAATAGGGACTGATTGGCCCTTGCCTTTCAAAATCAGGGTGGGGGAAGGGGACAACTAGAAAAAAATAGAAACTCTAAGATTAAAAAAAAAAAAAAGTAGTCCTCCTGTATAAAACAAGGCAGCATCTGCTCTCCAGGGCCCAAGACTGGCAGCAGGGGCCTAAGGCAGGCAGGCCGGGAGCCTCCAGGGGACCATCAGTGGTTTGGTTGAGACAGTCAGCTGCACACAATTGGCCAGTCACCAGCACCCAGCGAGACTTCATCCTTGCTCGGGCAGGGCAGGAAAGCACCCGGCCCCTTGGGAATATACAAATATTTACCAGATTCTCTTTGCTCCTTACAAAAACAGTTAAGAAAGCTTACAGCAGATTATTTACACACAGTATCCTGGGATATCTTGAAGGCAGAGGTGGAACTGGCTTGGAGGGTGGGGTCTGTGGGAGCAAAGCAGCCACAGCAGCCCAGAGGGTCCCAGACTGGACCCCTATCCCGAGGCTCCAGGTTCTGCAAGGCACTGGACTCTGCTACTAGGTAAAGGGTTTAATTCTTCTTGTGAAGGAACTTCATTTTGTTGCCTGTGGGCCAGAGAGGGAACGTTTCAATGTCATCTTTTCTAACCTCCACACACACTCCTTTCTGAAGCTGGAATCCTCTCAGCGAGAAAGGATTGGGATGATCAGATTACAGCTGTGATCAATCTGATCCAGGGTCAGTGAAAACACTCCAGAGCTCTAAGTAAGGCATTGATATTAATCACTGTGTGACTCTGGGCAAGCCACTTCACCTCACTGTCCTCAATTTCCCCTTAACTGAGACATGCTCTGATTTTATGATCTAGCTAGCTGAGCTCCTTGAAGTGGGTAGAGGTGGTCAGAGAAAGGTGCTCTGGCACTGCTACTTTTGCAGGCCTCTTGTAGCATAAAGGAAAGCTCCTTGGCCATGCTCATTCAGGAATATGTACACCCAAAAATACCTGACTTATGTGAGAATCTAAGGTCCCTCTTGGTACTGCAGTTTGGTAAATACTGCACTCATTATCCTTGAAGCACTGGGCTGGGAATCTTGTCTTTACCAAGGGATCTTTTCCTGCTCTGTCCACAGCCTCAATATAAACACTCTTTGGCATCTATTCAGAGTATATTGGGGAACAGATCCTACATCCCCTCCCTTCTTGCTGAACATCTGTCTTATCAGTGACAAGGCTACTTACCCAAACCTCGGAGAAACTTATTCATTCCACTCTGCTCAGTGTCTGGAAGTTCCTCCAAATACTGCTCTACTCGCTGTTCAAAAAGGCCTAAACAATATGAAGAAACCAAACAGGAAAAAGAACAGTCACTGGAGGAATGGAAGGGGAGGTCTATTGAAAGGGGGCCCTGGGGCACAAATCCTAAAAAAGGAGAAACCAAGAATCTGGGTTTATAATTTGTAGGAGCATTTTATTAGAAGTCAGACTGTCCCATTAAAAACTATCAATAATATCTCACTGGTATGTT
>JAQZBX010034181.1:13657-25189 GCA_029593785.1 Cabassous unicinctus
TTTTGAGTGAGCTTATGAAATAACTAGACAAGATGCCCTTCCACCCTGAATGGATACTACCACCCACCTAAGACAGAGGGATAGCCTAGTCCCCTTTAAGGGACTTCCCAACTCTTGAATTCTCAGAACCCCCAAAGGCCATCCTGCTCTTAGCAGGAGATGAGCTCTGCTCTCCAGCCACATTGCTCCAGCCTGTGTGCAGCCTTGTAAAGGACAGAAGAAGAAAGCGCCAATGGAAGTTTCTATCAGAAGAAAAACAGTGTTAGGAGGTTTGGTCCTAGCTGATACTCAAAAGCTTCCATCACAGTGCCCTGCTGATAGAAAAGTTAGAGAATAGGACCCACAGCCCCCAACCCCAAGCTCTTCTGGCCTTACCCTTTGCCCGACACTTTCTTAGCTCCCTGTCTTGAATAAATCCAGCAAACATCTGAGACTCCATGAAAACCTCGAGAAAACGGCGGATGCTCTTGGAAGCCACAGATTTGCGGAAGGCCTCTCGCTGAAAGGCCCTCTCCCCCTTCTCACTCTGTGTCAGAAAGAGGGAGTAGTGCCCAATAGTCTCCACAAAGAAGCGGATAAACACTTCTGACACCAGCCCATTGAGGGTATTACATTCTGGAAGGGAAGAAAAAAATCTTTAAGGTTCAGGTCAAGAGTCCACAAGGCTTTCCCCTATCTCCAGCTGATGTTCTCTCCTCCAAAAAAAACTACCAGCCATACCTGTCAGCAAGAAGAGTCTTTGTGGTTGTCACATGTCTTTGAGTTTTCCCTCCTAAGTCCCCTGGGGTAGAAAAGACTTAGAAGGAAGAGGGCAGTGTTGTGACCACGCCAGAAGTATCCCTAACATTATTTATGTTTTTGAATTTCCTCTGAGAAAATAACCCAGTTCTTCTCTCCCCCTCAGACCCAGTCAAGTCATAGCTCCCTGAACCCCATGATGTGGGGCTAGAAAATTCTTGACTAGAGTGAGACCTCTGCCTGGAGCCTGATAGTCAGAAAAGGTCTGGTGCACAGAGACAGGGTCCTGGCCCCCATGAGGCCCAGCACCAGCCTAAGAGCAGAGGGCATCTGGAGCCAGGGCCAATTCTGCCTGGTCAAGCCTCTCTCACCATCATCGGAGTCACTGTCAGAGTCCTGGGAGATCAGTTCATTCTTCCTCTCCAGAGCCTGCTCCAGAGCTGCCTGTAACTTCCTAGGTAACAACGTGTCCTCATCATCCATCTGCAGGAGAAGGGAAAAAACACAGTGATGAAATCACAGCTGACACTAACCAGGCCCTGTTCTAAAAGCTTAAATATATAATCTCATTTCATTTACCCAATAACCCTATGAGGTAGGTAACCACTATTAACCTCGTTTTCAGATGAGGAACTGAGGCACAGAGAGGTTAGGAAACCTGCCCAAGGTCACACAGAAAGTAAGTGGTAGAGCTGGTGTCATTCACTGCCCATTGTGGTCAGGTGGGAAGCACAGTTGACTCAGGGCAAGGAGATCTGTCTTATATCCAGGAAGGGCTGGAAGGATTTTCCCCTAGAGCTACTGAAGTAGCAGCCAAAGTCTCAACCTGCAACCAGTCCTAGGGCTGGAAGCAAGGATCCCCAGGGCTTGTCTTAGCAGCAGCACAGCTCTTCTGTGAAGTCTCTCCCTGAACCAAACAATGCAATGGGAGAATCAGACTCAGCCTTTCCCTCAAGTATGTGGTTAGGCTGTTGTTCCTGTCTCTATATCCTGGCTCTGTGTCTGTGCCTTGGGATCACATCATACCCAAGAGTCTTGAGCTCTGTCAGTGGTGTGTAACAGACCGTACATTCCCAGAGGGTAGTACATTGAGTTGTGCTCCTTTGTAGAAAGCCAGGTGGATTTCCATGACTAACAAAGGCTTTTTGAAGTTGACAATGACTGAAAACCTTTATATATCACAGCACTCTATATGTTATTTGTATAATCTCCCAGCAACATTTCAAGGCAGATGTTCTCACCATCCTCATTTTACAGACGAGAAGAGAACACCGGCTCAGAGGAGCTAGGAGGCCTGTCCAAATTCATGTGGCTCAAAGGTGTCAAGAGTCCAGAGGTCTAGCCTTCAGACCATGCTCTCTGCACTCCCACACTGCCTTCCAGAAGCTGATGATACCAACCAGAAAGGCAGAACCTGCTGAGGACAAGGGCTCTCAGCTCAGTTTCTCCCCATGCCAGACTGTTCTTTAAGTGTGGAACCCAGAGAGCACAACAAATAGGCTGTGAAGGTTCAGTAAATTTTGTGATGGAATAGGGTGCTCTGGAGCCTGAATCTAACAAACCCCGACCCTAGGGCAGGTCAGAAGGCCACAGTTCTGAGGCTCCTTCTCTTACCTGTCGGATGAATCGGTCAGATCCTAGATTCACCATCAGCGCCTGAGAAAAGAGTCATTAGCATCAATAGATCCAAGGTATGAGTCCCTACAATGCCAGGCCTCCAGACCTCCCAGGTTCCCAGGGTCAGAAAACAGGAGTAACTCCTGCCAGGGATAGACCTCCTGGGGAGAAAGGAAAAGAACTAGTAGAGAGGCCCAAAGGCCAAAAATAAGCAGATCCCAGCAACCTTTCTCCCTTCCCCCTCTTCTCATCCCTCCTAGGAGTTTTTGGTTCCTTTCCTTTTCTCTTTACCCACCCCTCTTCCAGCTAACTCCCCAGATAGCCCACCTCTTCCACAGGCAGCTCCTTCAGTTTGGGGAGGGAGCTGGAGAGCAGGCCAACCAGGAAGGGGGTGGGACAGCAGACGATGTCAATCATGGAGGCCGGGAGGACAGGAATGAAGGTGTGCTGCCAGGAGAAGGGGTAGAGCAAGGCCACCACCGCATGGGAGCAGCTGGATAGAGTACTGGTGGCAGAGAGACAGAGACAAAACACCTGAGCCCAGACTCAGCTGCTTCGGGGAAGGGTTGTCTGAGCCTGCTGGGGGCCCAGGGCATCCTTTGATGTTAAACCTCCCAATGTAACAGAAAAGCTAGTGGATTTGGGCCCTGCACACTGGAGAAGCTCCCACCTTCCCATTGCTCAGGGTCTGTTTGGGGACTGCCTATAAGGTATGTAGCAAAACTTGAATACACAAAGGGTTCACACACACACACACACACACACTAAAGGGCCTCACAAATGCACAGGTAGGCCTGACCTAGTGTAGCAGTGTCAGCTCAGACTAGGGAGTACAAAAGGTGAGTTAATCACAGAATCACAGCATGTAAGAGCACGAGGGTCCTTCAGAAGTCATCTTACCAATTCCTCTTTTTTCAGCTGGGGCCATGGATACCCAGGGTCAGTTTGGTCATAAGTGGCAGAGCTGGGACACCAGTTTTCCTGTCTCCCAGCCCAGCATTACTTTGACTGCTCTCTCCTTTATCTGTTCCTTTTCTCCTTAGCTAGAAAAAAGCTATCTGACTGAGGATGGAGTGCAGAAAAATCAGACTGTGTGGAAGCCAGCATCTTCCTTATGAGGCTGAAGATGCCCATTCCCATCTTTTCTCTCAGGCTCCAAAGCAGCCACAGGTTTCAGTGAGGTCAGCCCTCTCTTGACCTGGAAGGGTCTCTAGGCCTCCAGACCCAAGAGTCCCACAGGGCCAGCCTCCTAAGTAGAATGGCTAATAGGGGACAGGGAAGAAAAGTCCCTAGGGTGCTAGCTGCAGGAACAGAAATGAGTGTATACTCCCCACATGTGTTGAGGGCTCATTTGAGGCACCAGTAGACATAAGCTGCAGCACCCCCATCTGTCAGTAGGAGATTCAAAGTCCCTCCCTTAGGGATCATATTACAGATGAGGAGGCAGAGGCAGAGTCTCCACTTCATTTTCAAGCCTGACTTTCCCACCCTGCCCCTCCACAACTACAAGGCCTACCTATTAGCCACAAAAGCCCTGGGCTCTACCTGATCAGCTCTAGCAGGGAACCTGATGCTGTCACAACTAATGCCTCACCAGTCAGAAAAAACGGATCCAATCTATGGCCAAAACAAGCCTCCTTTCTTAGAAGGACCTCTGGATGTTCACAAGTGCTTTGTCAGCCAGTGCCCTGCTTGGCTGTCCTGCCATCCTATGGACACCTAAAATACTGCTGAGCCTTGAGGCAGAGGAACAGATGTTGTGGCTCCGACAGCCCCTTCCCTTGGGAAAGCAGCTCCCGACACCCTTACCAGAGACCCATCTGGAAAATATCTCCTCAATCCCCTCCAAGAGGCCTAGGGCCAGGGAGACAGAAGGCGCTGTACAATCGCTGGGTTTGGGAATAGCCTGGGCACCTCCTCCCCAATGCTTCCTCCAAACCACCCCACCCCCACCCCCACCCCACCCCCACACATATCAGAACTGGACCAGAAGGACAAAGGACTTGTAGAAACCTAAAATATAAGCAAAGGAACATGAGCTGGCTGGATCTACTGAGCCCTGCCCCCAGTTCAGGCCCATGTGCCCTCACTGGACTGCCTGCCCCCACCCCAGTCAGAGGCAGATGCCCAGGAGAACCATTTGCCAAAGAAAAGACTTCAGGGAAGACATCTTTTCTAAGATGCGAGATTTGGCAGAACTTGAATGCCCAGCCAGGCCAAGAACAAAGCCCTGGGATATTTTCTTCTCAGAGTGGTCCTGGAATGTGCTCAGGGGCAGCTGCAGCTACTGGAAACAACAGCCATATTCAAAGCCCTATAGGAGCTGGACTGGGGGGGTGGGGGGGGCATGGAAAGGATGGCTCACCCCTGAGTGAGGGGATAGAACCTACAGGAATAGAAACCTCAGGGTCCAGGCTCTCTTAGGTACCACTAAGGACCAGCCAGGCCACAGCATCACCACTGGGCAGCCAGGGACTTTGCTGGCTGACAACTAACATGGCTGGCTTAGAGGAAGCAGGCCAAAGTCTCTTCAAGTGGCCTATCTGGCTAGTCCCAGCTACTAGGCTCATTGGTACTTCATGATGGCCTGATGGGACCACAATATATCTAGAAATGTGGAATAGACAAGCCTGACGCTGTGACAGGAACAAGTGGGAGGCGGTTTTCATTTCCAAATGCTGGCATTCTCTGAAAAAGTCACCAGTTCTTGCTTTTCCTTCTTCCTTCTCCTGGGCTGAGAGTGGGCCTGTGTTCCTGCCCCAGTTGCTAATGAGAACAATTGGGGGTCTGTTTTTCCTGCTCCTCATAACTACCTCTTATACACACAGAAGGAAATACCCCAGGAAGTCAGGGCTTATTGGGGAACAAACCGGAAGGAGGATTTTTCTATACAGCCCCTCATCTAAGAACCTGGCATATGGTGTGGCACACATCAGGGAGCTTAATAAATGTCTAAATGACTGAGTTAATGCCACCATTCTGCTAGGAAAAACACTGCTTCTGTTGACAGATTTTTGACAATAATATATACTTGGGATTATGGGAAGACGGTGGAGTAGGAAGATCCAGGAATCAGTCTCTCTACTAAAATAACTACTGAAATGGCGGGCAGTGTCTGAGTTAACTAATTTTAAAGTCCAGAGTCTAGTGGAACACTGTTCAGTATCCAGGGAGGAGCGGAAGGAAGAAGCTGGTAAATACCGGTGAGTTCTACCCTCCTTGAAGCAGCTATGAGTCCTTCTTCCCCCAGCCTGGTGGTAGACAGCAGTGAGGGCAGCAGCTTGGGTTTCTGACACAGCTTGCTGGTGCCAGCCAGGTGGGACATAAAGACCTAGTCCTCCGAACTCCAGAGAGGGGGTGTGGGTGAGTAGGTGGTGCTCTGATCCCTGATTAGCTACTTGAGATTGCCGAGGGCTGGCAATTGTGCCAACTCAGACAAAAGCAGAGAATCCTGAAGACGGTAACTTTCCTTAAAACTATGGAAAACAGTTAAAGGGCTGCATAAACCAGGTTAAGTACTGAATCAAGAAAATGCAGCTTAAAAAACCTTAGAAAACCCAGGTATCCATCAACAGATGAATGGATAAACAAAGTGTGGTCTATTCACAAGATGGAATATTATTCAGCTGTAAGAAGAAATGAAGTCATAAAGCATATGACAACATGGATGAACCTGGAGGACATTATGTTGAGTGAAGCAAGCCAGTCAGAAAAAGATAAATACTGTATGACTGTACTACTATAAACTAAATATATTGTATGATTCCATTTATACAAAATATAAATATAAATTAATCTATAAAGATGAAATTAGATTAGTGGTTATGTAGGGCTGGGGAAGGCATGCTAAGGGGTGTGGAGTTTTTCTTTTTGGAGTAATGAAATGGTTCTAAAATATTTTGTGGTGATGAGTGCACAACATTGTGATTATACTAAAAATCATTGATTATACACTTTGGATAGATTGTATGGTATGTGAATTTATCTCAGTAAAACTGCTTAATAAGTAAGTAAATAATTGTGCAAGAATAGCCAGAAATAGCAGCTACGTACAGCAGGGGAAACAGATTGAGAGGTAAAGATTTTCTTGTTGGGGGCGGATGTGGCTCAAATGGTTGGGCGTCCGTCTGCCATATGGAGGGACCTGGGTTCGCTCCCCGGGACCTCCCAGTAAAATAAAAATAAATATATATATATAGAAGGTACATGGGCTGCCAGGTTCTGTGTGCCCGTGAGCCGCCAGGCCCCGGGAGCCAGGCAGCAAGATGATGATGTAGAAGGAGAGAGACAAGACGAGATGCTCCGAAAGCTCCGAAAACCAGGAGCCAAGGTGGCGCAGATGGCTAGAACACCTCTCTCCTACATCGGAAGTCTTCAGGATCGAATCCTGGTGAAGACTGCAGGAGGAGGATGAGAAGAGATGAAACAGACACAGAGAATGGCCCAGCGAATGGACACAAAACAGCAAATGGGGAAGGGGGTGTTTAAAATGGATCAAGTAAATAAATTTAAAAAAAAAAGAATTTTCTTGTTTACTTGTCTGTTTTTTTGTTTATTATTTAAATAATGAAAATGCTCTAATAATGATAGAAGTGATGAATGCATAACTATGTGATTATACCAAATACCAGTGATTGTACACTTTGGATGAAATGTATGTTTTATTAATATGTACCAATAAAATTAATTAAAAAAAAAAAAGTGGAGGAGAAAGAGAGAACACAAATTTTTCCCACCATATCCAGAAGGAAAAGGTCCTACCATCGCTACCTCACCCCCATCTATAACCACTCATGCTAACAGAGCCAGGGAAACCTCCGGATTTTCTGCTGCTCCACTTGACAGGCTAGGTCTTCACCTGCCTTGCACTCACCCATCAGTCCCCTACCAGCCCTCCACCTCAGACCCGATTCCTAGCCACGTGGCAGCAAAGTAGATGAGGTCTTTTAAGTCCCAGATGCCGTAGCAAGAGCCATTGGAACCAGCAACGCTTTACTCCAGGAACAAAGATAGTTTGGTGGAGAAGCAGAAAGGAATGAACATTTATGGCATTCTGTATTCTTTACCTATTGCTGCGTAATACATTATCCCAAAATTTGAAAAAACAAAACAAAACAAAAAAACCATAGAAGAAGCTCCTAGTACCCTTGCTGGCCCCTCCCCTCCTCCCCTCTCCACAATGTAGGGTGGAGGCACTTGTGCTCCCATTGTGGGTCCCTGGTCCTGGTCCAGAGGGAGCAGAGTAGCCCCTGTGTGCATACTGGGTGGGGTGCAGGTATGTCAGTGCCAATCTATCAGGTAGAAGACTGAGGGACTGAATCTGGAAACTTGTCAGGCTTGTCCTCCTGGAGTATGGTCCTGTGGGCAGAGAAACAGCTTGAAGACAGATGGGAGAGTGTGAGAAACAATTAAGTCGAAATAGCCTGGAGCAAAGGACTATCTGCACTAAGTGACACAAGAAAGCACCAAGGAAGGGGTGAAAGTCTATTACAAAGAGAGTAGAGGAGGCATTCACTCCAACTCCTGTAAACTGTAAATGGGGGAACCCCAAAGGCCATGAGCAAGCAGAAGTCCAGGAAAAGAAGCAGGTTCCATGACTCCACAGAGGCTCAAATAAAATAGAGAAGATCTGCATTTTGCATTTGCCTCAGGCTGATCTTCTTGATAAGAGGGCTAAGCTCTGAAGGACCACCAGCCAAAGCAGATCCAATCTGCAAAGACCAAAAAGATGCTTTTTAATCTCTGTTTTGTTTGTTTGTTTTTGATTAGCTTCTGGCATTCAGGAAAATCTCTGTCATATCATTAGCTGGATACAAATTTAAGGAACAGACAGTTCAGAGACTAAATTGCACAGTTAAAACTTTAAAATATAAAAATACACTGTGCAACAAAAGATTAAAAAACAAAGAAACAGGAAATGAAGGCCTGTCTAAAGGAACAAGGTAAAAATCCAGAAACCATCAATGAAGAGGACCAGACTTTGGACTTACCAGAAAAAGACTATATAAAAATGATTCTCAATATGCCCAAGGAGATAAAGGAAAATACAGAGAAAGAACTAAGGGGTATGAGGAAAACAATGAATGAGCAATATGGGAATCTCTTTGAGATTCTCAATAGGAACCAAACAGAAATACTGGAGTTGAAGAACACAATAACCGAAATGAAAAATTCCCTAGAGGATTTCAACAGCAGATTGGAGGTGGCAGAAGAAAAAAATCAGTGATCTTGAAGACAATTGAAATGATAAATGCTGAGGAGCACAAAGAAAAAAGAATTAAAAAAAGAGCAAACAGAGCCTAAGACACCTGTGGGACACCATCAAGTGCACCAATAAATGTGTTACAGATGTCCCAGCAGGAGAAGAGAGAGAAAGGGACAGAAGGAATATTTAAAGAAATAATGGCAGAAAACTTCCCTAATTTAATAAAAGACATGAATATGCACATTTAAGAAGTCCAACAAACCGCAATCAGGATAAACTCAAAGAGAACCATGCTCAGATACATGGTAATCAAACTTTCTAATGTCAAGGACAAGGAGAGAGTTCTGAAAGCTGCAAGAGAAAGGCAACATGCTATGTACAAAGGAATCCCAATAAGATTAAATGCCTGTTTCTCATCAGCAACCATGGAGACAGGAAGGCAGTGAATGAAATATTTAAAGTATTGAAAGAAAACAATTGCCAATCAAGAAATTTATATCTGGTAAGGCTATCTTTCAAAAAATGAAGGAGAGGAAGTGGATGTAGCTCAACTGGTTTAGCACCTGCTTCCCATGTACGAAGTCCTGGTTCAATCCCTGGTACCTCCTAAAAAATAACCAAACAAATGGAAAAAAAAAAAAACCCAACTCTCATTGGGAAGCAGATTTTGCTCAGTGGCTGAGCACCTGCTTCCCATGTACGATGTCCTAGGTTCAATCCCCGGTACCTCCTAAAAAAATAAAAAATAAAAAAATTAAAAGAGGAAGAGATTAAGGCACTCCCAGATACACAAAAGCTGAAGGAGTTCATTAGCACTAGACCTTCCTTACAAGCAATGCTAAAGGGAATTCTTCAGAATGAAAGGAAAGAACACTAGACAGTGGATCAAAGAGGCACAAGAAATAAAGACTTCCAGTAAAGATAACCATATGAGTAATTATAAATGCCAGTACTTCTATATTATATTTCTCAATATGTATCTCCACATTTACTTCTTACTGATGCTAAAATGCAAATGCACAAAACGTAACGATAAATCTATGGTTTGGGACATATAAGATATAAAGATATAATTTGTTAACAAGTACAAAAAAAAGTTGCAGGGAAAGGGGGTTATAGGAACACTATATATGGTATCAAATCAAATATGATTGTTATAGATTTAGGTTGTTAACAGTGTGAATATTCTCGCTGTCCTGATTTTGTGATAATCAGGGTAGGCTAAACATTCGCTATATTAGAAACCATGCATGTGTCCTCAGACCTAGTTTTTCTTCCTAGGCCTGGTTTTTGGAATGCTGGTGATAAACGAAGCCTGATTTATTATATGACCATCCTGTATGGGAAATGACTGTAACTTTGGGTATCTTTGGTCAACCTTAAGTGATATAGCAGGGGGGCGGATGTGGTTCAGGTGGTTGGGGATCCATCTCCCATATGGAGGGACCTGGGTTCAATCCCTGGGACCTCCGGGTAAAAATTTAAAAAAAAGAAAAATATAGAAGGCACATGGGCCACCAGGCCCCGTGCGTGGGTGTGTCGCCAGGCCCCGTAGCGGGTGAGCCATCAGGCCCCGTCCATGAGTGCGCCGCCAGGCCCCATGATCCATGCAGCAAGATGATGAAGTAACAGGAGAGTGACACAAGGGAGAGCCAAGATGAGACACGCCGAAAAACCAGAAACTAAGGTGGCGCAGGCGGTAGGATGCCCTTCTTCCACATCGGAGGTTCTGAGGATCAAATCCTAGTGAAGACGGGAGAAGGATGAGAAGAGAGGGCAGGAAATGGACACAGAGTCGCCCAGCGAATAGACACAGAAACAGCAAAAATGGGGGTGGGAAGAGTAAAAACGGATTAAAGTAAATAAATAAATCCTTTAAAAAATATATAGGGGAGGAAGATACAGACTATAGTTAGTAGTAATATTTTGACAATGCTCTTTCATGATTTGTTAACAAATATTTCACAACAATGCAGGGTGTTTGTTGGGGGGTGGGTGTGATGTGTGGGAGCCCTGTATGATGTTATGCATGTTTGTTTTGTAAGTTCATGATGTTTACTGAACACTTATAGACTATGTATGTTCATGTAGGAATGATATAATTCAATAAATTATTTTTTTAAAAAAATTTAACTCAATGGTAACCATAAAGAAAATATACCAAAATATGTTCAGAAAGAAATGAGAAAGGTCTTAAAATACTACCATACCAAAAAATCAAATGAATATGAAAGTAGGCATTAATAAAAGAACTGATGGTCAAAAAAGCTATATTATTTATGAAGACAAAATATCAAAATGGCAGTTCTGCATTATCAGTAGTTACATCAAATATAAATAGATTGAACTGTCCAGTCAAATGGCAGAGAATGGCAGAATGGATTAAAAAAAAAAAAGCGTAAACAAACTATATGTTGTTTACTAAAGACTCACCTTAAATTCAAAGACATAAAATGATTTCTTATCTCACATAGCAACTAGCACTTGTCAGCCTATGATGGGGGCTCAAGAGGTATTTTTGAATGACTAAATGATTGATTACATGAGGGAACTAGTGCCAGGCAGCACAAAAAAGAATAAACAAATAATAATTTTTAAAAAGTAAATTCAAAGACATAAGTAGCTTGAAAGTGAAGGGTGGAAAAAATATATACTATGCAAATAGTGACCAAAAGAGAGCTGGGGTAGCTACACAAATATCAGATAAGATAGACTTTAAGTCAAAAATTGTTATGAGGGACAAAGAAGGTCAATATATACTGATAAAGGGGTCATCAATTCAACAAGAAAACATAAGAATTTTAAATATATATATACACCTAACAAGAGAGCCCCAAAATATATGAAGCAAACACTGACAGATTTGAAGGAAGAAATAGACAATTCTACATTAATAGTAGGAGACTTCAATATACCACTTTCAATAATGGATAGAACATCTAGAAGATGATTTAAAAAGAAAAAAAAAAAAA
>JAQZBX010034182.1:7766-25188 GCA_029593785.1 Cabassous unicinctus
AGGTACCAGGGATTGAACCTGTGTCTTCATATATGGGAAACAGGCACTCAACCACTGAGCTACAATTGCTCCCCTCTAGTGTATTTTTTAGAAAAGATTTATTTGTTTACCGCCCCCTCTCATTTTTGCACTCACTGTCTGCTCTCTGTGTGTTCTTCTGTGTCTGCTTGTCTTCTTTTTAGGCAGCACCAGGAATCGATCCTGGGACCTTCTGGAGTGGAGAGAGGTGCTCAATCTCTTGCACCACCTCAGCTCCCTGGTCTGCTGTGTCTCTTAATGTCTCTCTCTGTGTCTCTTTTTGTTGTGTCATCTTGCTGCACCAGCTCTCTGCGTGGGCCAGCACTCCTGTGTGGGTCAGCACTCTGTGTGGACCAGCACTCTGTGCGGGCCAACACTTTGTGTGGGCCAGCTCTCCACTCAGGCCAGTTTGCCACGTGGGCCAGCTTGCTTTTCACCAGGATGCCCCAGGAATTGAACCCTGGACTTCCTCTATGGTAGATGGGAGCCCAATCACTTGAGCCACATCCGCTTCCCTAGTGTATTTTTAATTTCCAGTATTGTGTTTTTCATCCCCATAATTTCCATTAAGTTTCTATTTAAATGTTCAAATGCTTCTTTTTGCTCACACATTGTCTTTTTAATATCCTTTAGCTCTATATCCACCATTCATTTTATGCACATTTTCCTTCATTCCTTGAATTGATTTAGGAGATTTGTTTAAACTTCTTTGATGAGTTGTTCCAAATTCTGTATCTCCTCTGAAGTTTTAATTTGTTCCCTTGACTGAGCCACATCTTCCTGTGTCTTAGAATGGCTTGTAATTTTTTGCTGATGTTGAAACTGAGCATGGGAAGTGGATGGAGCTCAAGTGCTTGAGCTCCTGCTTACCACGTGGTTTGATTCCCAGTGCCTCCTAAAGAAGACAGTGAGCTGGAGCAACGGGCAAGCACGGCAAAGCTGACACAACAAGATGACACAAGAGACACAAGAAGAAAAACATGAGAGACACAACAAAGCAGGGAACAGAGTTGGCCCAAGCGATTAGGTGCCTCCCTTCTACATCGGAGGTCCCGAGTTCAGTTTCCAGTGCCTCCTAAAGAAACAAGGAAGATGAACAGATGAAGCAAGTGCAAAGAATGAGGGGGTGGACAGAAATAAATAAATAAAATAAATCTTAAAAAAAAAGAAACTGAGCAAAAGCGGGTTCTTTTCCTCCCAATACACTTTAAAGACCAATTCCTGAGATGTCAGTGTTTCAAAGACAGAAAGAGTTTGTGCAAGCAAAGGAACACAGTGGCCTAATGGCCCAAAACTGCCTTTGGGAGCTGCAGTAATTTTGATATTTTATAACATCAAGATGCTAATGAGAAACTGAGGTGGAGCTGGCACAGTTTCCTTCATTAATAAACATTAAGAGGCTGAACAGGATGGGGGGTGGGTACCAATCCAGGCTGGGTCACAAGGTTCTGGGATAGGTCAGTTACAAGTCTTTTCTTAGGGACATTAAACAGAGGAGGGTGGAGTAGTTACATCACAATAATAAACATACCCAAGGTTGAGGCTGGTTTTGGAATAACCATAAACAAGGGTAAGGTCATTCTAGAATTACTAACACAATAGTAAGCACACAGAGTGAGGCTAAGTCTATAAACAAGGGTAAGACCAGTTTAGAATGACCATCTCAATAGCAGGGTGAGGCCAAGTCTAGAGTAACCATAAACAGGGGTGAGACTGGTTTAGACAGCTGCAGTAATTTCAGGTATTAATTTTGGGTATTGGTAATATAAAGGCATCTATATAATCATTTAGTAATCATAATTACTTGTTAATTCTTAACCCTCAGTTAAAATGTCTAGACATCTAATTATTTTGATGTGCTAATGCTAAAGGTCAGTTTCTCCCTCTTGCCCAGGGGTTTATTTTTAATTGGTTTTGTGTTAAGGTTCTTCTTTGAAACTTGGTCCAACTTATTCTGGACCTTTAGAGTCACCTGTGTTTAACTGTTCAGATTTTCTTGGGTCTTCTGCACCTGATTCTTGCCCTAGATACACTGTGGTATACTTTTTAAGGTTGCCCTTTTCATTCAATTGTTTCACCTACAAGAGATAGCTTCCTTTCCTCTGTTCCTTCTCTGGGAATCTTGATGTGCTCTATTTGTTTTTTTGTAGAATTTCTATGTCGCCCCCAGCTCTGATAATTGGTTTAAATTCTTTCCCACACTCAGTACCCCCTTTTCATTACACTTTTCTGTTCTGGGATCCATCCTGTCTTATAGCAATACAGCCTCCCCCCTCCCCCCTTTTTAACTGGTGAGGTTTTTCTGCCTCTGGTTTCTTCCCAGATAGGGTAACCTGCCCTGGGAGCGAAATGGGGTCAATCCAGAAAGGCCCATTTTGTGCTTAGGTAGTCCAACAAACAGAGAATGAATTGAATGTGTGCACATCTTGCCAAGAGTTCTGGTGCAATCTCTCTCCCCTCCTTCCCCGGGGGGCACTTTTGTGTATGGCACTCTTCAGCTGTTATGTTCCACCCGGGGTTCTGTGGATATGAATCCTTGTGCTTAGATGAGTGTGGGGTTCTAATTTGCTGCTGTGAGTAGCTCTATGCATTCACCATGGAAGGTACCTGGGCCATACAGCCTCTGTGTGACTGAGTGAGGGTCCAGACTTGTGAGTCCCAGTCATAAATCTCACACCTGATTTTAGCTTTCATTTTTTCTTTTTCTTCAGTTAAGCATTTGTGGAGTCCTTCTTTAGTTTTTATCATACTCCAGAGTTCCAAGCAAGTGGGATTTGCCTTTTTAATAGTTGACTCTGAGGGGAGCCTTTTCCAGAAGATGTCTTAGATCTCCAGGTTGATGACAGCACCCAGAGCAACAAAAGCGTGAAATTTGGAATGCAAATGGAAAGCAGTAAAGGGCAGACCTGAGAGCTGAGCAGGCAGAGCTAATAAACAACTTAATTTATATTGCAGAATACCACCGACCCCACCCCGAGTGTCAAGAATCTGTGGTTTTATGGGTCTCTGGACATGAGGGAAGGAGGAGTTAGCTTAAAAAGGATTGGTTGAAAGTCTGCTTAAGAAATATCAACGTCCATATAGACCAGCAATTGCCTCTTATCTACTCTAGCAGATAAAGCAAAGAATAAAACAGGGTTTCTGCGCTGAGAAAACATTGGACCGCGTTGAAGGAGGAATACCATACAGAAAACAAGATTAGCTAAACTTGCCTACTAGCTACTGAGACCATCATCCCTCACTCAGCTCTTTAAATGCTGGTAACCAAGTCTTCTTTTTCTGGCAGCAAATAGGGAGAGGCTTCTCTGAGGAAGCTGACTAGCCTCAGAGAGTTTTATAATGATCCTCAATGAAACTGTCCCAACCCAGCTTTGTCATCTTATGGCAAAGTACATAATGGTCAAATTCATATATGCACTTGGAATTTCAAGTTCACTTTTAGTCTCCCACTCCTAAATTGAAATAGATGAGGAAGGATTACCCAACATCTGAGAAAACTCTGTAATATGATAGGTATAACTGAAAATAAACACAAAATGCTAACTTGAAGGAAACAGGGAATAGAAAACTAAAAATGATGCAAAGCAAAACCAGTATCATACCCTAATAAAATATGATATAGCAAATGTTACATAAGAAATGAAAATGGAACATTCAGAGAACAAAAGCTATAGAAACAAAAAATATGATAGCATAATGAAAAAACTCAATAAAATATTGGAAGATAAACTGAATAAATCTCTCAAAAATTGGATCAAACGACACAACGATGGGAAATAGGACAGAAAAGATGAAAACATCAGAGGACCAGTCTACAAGTTCCAGAAAGAACAAAGTAAATGAGAAGCAGGTAATCATTAGTAAATGATTCAAGAAAAATTTCCAGAGTTGAAGGGCACGTTTCTTTCCAAGCTGAAAGATCCCTCCAAGTCTCCAGCACAAAGAAGAAAACAGATTTATAACAAGGCACGTCACTGTGAACTTTCAGAATTGTAGGGATAAAGACAAGATCCCACAAACTTCAAGGTCATAAAGATTCAGGAATAAAAGTTGCTCTAGACTGATCAATAGCAACATTGGAATCTAGGGATCATTGGGGTACCATATTCAAATTTCTGTAGGAAAATTGCTTCCAACTTAGTATTCTATATCCAGCTAAATATCAACCAAGTGTGTGAATAGAATAAAGGAAATTTCAGATATTCAAAATCCCAAAACAAAGTACCTGTCATGTACCCTTTTTCTCAGGAAAATCCTGGAGATGTGATCCATGAAAATGAGGGAATAAGCTAAGAAAGATGAAATAATGAAATACAGGAGACAATAAATATCAAAAAATGGAGAGAGAATAAGAGAATTCCAAGATGATGCTGAAAGGAAGAGCTTAGGATGACAGTTATGTACTAGGCTTAGACAGAAACCAGTTCAGAGAAGAGTCAGTCAGAAATCTTTGGAAGATATTGCTTCAGAAAGATGAATTTGACAAAATTTTGTTATGCCTGAAGCCTTGAGAGGAGATTTACATAGATTATAATTTGAGATTGAATTAATGACAGCTGCCCAGAAAATGTGACAAAGTCCATTTATCTCTTTTTTCTCTTATTGTTTGTGTGCTTTGGGTGTAAAGTGTAAGAAACCATTGTCCAGCACAAGTGCCTAAAGATGCTTCCATATATTTTCTTCTAGGAGTTTGATAATTCTGACCCTTATATTTAGGTTTTTGATCCATCTTCAACTGATTTTTATACAAGGTGTGAGGAGAAGTCCTTTTTGTACTTTTTATTTTTTTAAACAAATGGATATCCAGTTTTCCCAGCACCATTTGTTGAACAGACTATTCTTTCCCAATTGAGTGGTCTTGGCAGTCTCATCAAAAATCAATTGGCCATAGATGTGATGGTCTACTTCTGAACTCTTAATTTGCTATAGAATGTCTTTCCATTTATTTAGATCTTCTTTGAGTTTTTGGTTTTCAGTGAACAAATCCTTTACATCCTTGGTTAAATTTATTCCTAGATATTTAATTCATTTAGTTGCAATTGTGAATGGAATTTTTTTCCCGATTTCTACTTTTGATTGTTCACTGCTTGTGTATATAAACACTACTGCTTTTGGGGTGTTGCTCTTGTACCCCACCAGTTTGCTGAATTCATTCATTAGCTCTATGAGCTTTGCTGTTGAATTTTCAGGATTTTCTGTTTATATAGGAACATGTCATCTCCAAACAGGGAAAGTTTTACTTCTTCCTTTCCAATTTGGATGCCTTTTATTTCTTTTCCTTGCCTAATTACTGTGGCAAGAACTTCCAGTACAATATTGAATAACAGTGGTAACAGTGGACATCCTTGTCTTTTTCCAAATCTTAGTGGGAAAGATTTCAATTTTTTATGACTATGAAGGATTTTATATTCCCTTTATCATGTTGAGGAAGTTTCCATCTATTCTTAGTATTCTAAGAGTTTATATCAACAAGGAGAACTGGATTTTGTCAAATGCCTTTTCTGCACCAATAAAAATGATGATGTTTATTTTTCCCTTTATTGTGATAATGTGGCATATTAAATTAATTGATTTTCTTATGTTGAACCAACCTTGCTTATCTGGGATAAATCCTACTTGATAACAATGTATAATTCTTTTAATATGCTTTGGGATTCAGTTAGCTAGTTTTTTGTTGGGGATTTTAGCATGCATAGTCAGAAGATATATTGGTCTGTGGTTTTCTTTTCTTTTGGTAAACTTATCTGGCTTTTGTATGGTTGGCCTCAAAGAATTACTTAGGGTGTGTTCACTTATCTTTAAATTTTTGGAGGAGTTTGAGTAGAATCAGAGTTAATTTATCTTGGAATGTTTGGTTCAAATAAAAGAGGCAGAAGAACCATGTGTAGGAAAATTACAAATGAGTTTAACTCTGTTACATTAGGGAGATAGGTTAACATATATTCCAAGGTAAGGCCCACCAATGGAATGCTGATTTCCTGGGGTTGTCTGTCCTGCCTATAGTGTCCAGATGTCTCTAGAGCCCCCAGGAGCACCCCTGCTTGAGGCATTGTTTACTGTGGCAGTCAGTGAGATCCCCCTGAGACATGACCTCTGGAATTACCTCCCAACTCACTTTGAAATCTCTTAGCCATAAAGAATCTTTTGTATTTAATGTTTTCCCCTTTTGCTCAAGGTCTCTTTCCAAATGCATCACTAGTTGGCACCGGGTAATAATCACTCGGTGCCAGGGAAGCCCATCCCTGGGAGTCCTGTCCCACACCGGGGAGAAGGCAGTGAACCTATATGCTGAGTCTGGCTTAGAGAGAGCCCACATTTGAGTAACAAGGAGGTATTAAGGAGATTGCTCTTAAGTAATATATATTGCTAGGCTAAGTTTCAATTTTACAAAATAAGGTTCTTACGTACAAGCATTAATATCAAAGGCCTGGCGTATTGGTCTGTCCTCTTTCACGAGACACTGCCTATGTACTCTAGAGAGTCTTGCCATTCTATTAGAGAATGTAGAAGGACCCCCCCAGGATGAGAATTTAATATTTCATTGGTTATTGTGTGGGTCTCCACCCACTGAGATAACACCCCATGACCACATGAACACATTCATATTCTGTAGAGGCATGACCCACATGCATCCTTACCCACACATCACCCCACCACTGACACCCTGTACCAATGATCTTCCCGTGCCACAGCTGTAACTTTTCTGTAATCCAAAACCTCCCCCAAAACAAAGTCCTCCCTCAAATTTCTTGCATTGTGCCTTTTATCACCATAGGATCTATTATCTTTTATGTATGTTTACAATTTCTTCAGTATGTTCCCCCAGTGTTGTCTTCTTTTTTTTTTTTTTTTCACTTTATTTTTAAAGAAGGTTTAGGTTACAGAAAAGTCATATCAAAAATATAGGCGAGGGAAGTGGATGTGGCTCAAGTGATTGGGCTCCCGCCTACCACATGGAAGGTCCCTGGTTTGGTTCTTGGTGCCTCCTAAAGAAGACAGTGAGCTGGCACAAAAGGTGGGTGTGGCAAGCTGATGCAACAAGAGACACAAGAAGAAAAAAGTAGTGAGAGACACAACAAAGCAGGGAGTGAAGTTTCCTAGTGCCTCCTAAAGAAAATGAGCAAGGCAGCGAGCTGACATGACAGGCAGGTACAGCAAGCTGACACAACAAGATGATGCAACAAGAGACACAAGAAGAAAAACACAATGAGAGATACAACAAAGCTGGGAACGGAGGTGGCTCAAGTGATTAGGTGCCTTCTTCCCATATTGAAGCTCCTGGGTTAGGTTCCTGGTGCCTCCTATAAACACAAAGATGACGAACAGACACTACAAGTGCAAACAATGGGGGTAGGGGTAGGGTAGGGAGAAATAAATAAATAAAATAAATGTTAAAAAAAAAAATATATATATATATATAGGCGATCCCCATACATCTCACCCCTCCTCCTCTCACATTTTCCCCTAATAATATTTTACCCGAGTATGGTACATTTGTAACAATTGATGAACAAATATTGATGCATTGCTACTAATCATGGTCCATAGTTTATATTATGGTTTACACTTTGTACTGTAAAATTTGATAGGTTTTGTCAAAATGTATAATTGCCTGTATCCATCATTGCAAAATCATGCAGAACAATTCCAATGCCCTAAAAATGCCCTATGTTCCCTTCCCCTCCCCTCAGAACATATGGTGACCATTAGGTTTCATTTTTTCAAAAATAGGGCTCATAGTTACATGTATTAATATCAAGGGCTTGACATACTGATATATTTTCTTTTATTAGGCACTGGTTATGTACTTGAGAGATTCTTGCCCCTCTATTTGAGAACGTAGCAGGACTCCCCAGAATGGGAATTTAATATTTTTTTGTTTATTGTATAAGGTCTACACCCACTGAGATAACATCCTATGATAAGATGAACACATTCCTATTCCATTTGCGCATGCCCCAGATGCACCCTTTTCCACACATCCCCCACCACTGACACCCTGCACCAGTGGCCCTCCCCTGCCATATTTGCCAAAAGAACATTCCCACAAGTGTAGCTTGAACCACAGACCTACAAATCTCCAGAGTTCACCTGCTCCTTCCTCCATCCCTCCACCGAGTTGCATGGAGAGTCCCACCCCTCCTCATCCTGCTCACCCTCACATTCCAGCACCATCAACCCCTAATATCCCTGCATCACTATCACCCTCCCTCCACAGCCATCCTCCCCCCACCCTATCATAAGTTCTGCCCAGATTAAGCATTGGCTCACCACTCTCTACTTCCTTTCTGTCTCCTGATAACCTATCTTCCAGACTCAATCTCCTTGAGACTGCTCAATATGCTTAGGTCATATCACTGAGATCATGCAATAGTTATCCTTTAGTGACTGACTTACTTCACTCAACACAAGGTCTTCAAGAGTTATCTATGTTGTCACAAATGTCAATACGTCATTCCTTCTTAAAGCTGAGTAATATTCAGTTGTATGCATATACCACATTTTGCTTATCCAGTCATCTGTTAATGAACACTTGGATTTCTTCCAACTTTTGGCAATAGTGAATAATGCCACTATGAACATTGGTGTGCATATATCTGTTTGTGTCCCTGCTTTCAATTCTTCTGGATATATAGCTAGTAGTGGGATGGCTGGATCATATGGCAATTCTATAGTTAGCTTCCTGAGGAACCACCAAATCATCTTCCACAAAGGCTGCACCATTCTACATTCCCATCAGCAGTGGATGAGGGTCCCCTTTCCTCCACATCCTCTCCAAAACTTGTAGTTTTCTGTTTCTTTAATAACTGGCAGTCTAATAGATGTAAGATGATATCTCATTGTAGTTTTGATTTGCATTTCCCTATTAGCTAGTGATGTGGAGCATCTTTTCATGTACTTTTTAGGCATTTGTATTTCCTCTTTGGAAAAGGGTCTATTCAAATCTCTGGCCCATTTTTAAAATGAGTTATTTATCTTTTTATTTTCAAGATGTATGATTTCTTTATATATGCTGGATATTAAGACCCTTATCATTTTTCTCAAGTGCACATGGATCATAGACCAAATGCGAGGTCACAGAACAAGTCTCAATGAATTTAGAAAGATTAAAATTATTCAATGTAATTTCTCTGACCACAATGGAATGAAATTGGAAATTAATAAGGGGCAGAGAACTAGAAGAGGCATAAAGATATGGAAGTTAAACAACACACTCTTAAACAATCAGTGGGTCAAGAAGGAAACTGCAAAAGAAATCAATAGCTACCTTGAAACGTACGAAAATATAGCCTTAAATGCTCATATTAAAAAGGAAGAAAGACCTAAAATAAAAAACCTAACTGCATACCTGGAGGAACTAGAAAAAGAACAACAAACTAATCCCAAAGCAAGCAGAAAGAAGGAAATAACAAAAATTACAAGAGAATGAAATGAAATTGAGAATTAAAAACACCAGAAAAATTTAACAAAACTGAAGCTGGTTCTTTGAGAAGATTAATAAAATTGAAAAATCTTTAGTAAGACTAATGAAGAAAAAAAAGAGAGAAGATGCAAATAAATAAAATAAAAATTAAGAGAGGGGATATCACCACTGACCCCACAGAAATAAAGAGTATCATAAGAGGACACTTTGAAAAATTGTGTACCAACAAGATGGATAACTTAGATGAAATGGACAAATTTCTAGAAACACACAAGCAACCTATATTGATGAAAGAAGAAATAGAGAAGAACTCAACAGACCAATCATAAGTAGCGAGATTGAATTGGTCTTCAAAAACCTCCCAACCAAGAAAAGCCCAGGACCAGATGATTTCATGGGGAATTCTACCAATCATTCTGGAAAGAGCTAGCACCAATCCTGCTTAAACTCTTCCAAAAAAAAAGAAGTAGAGAGAACATTACCTAACTCATTTTATGATGCCGACATCACCCTACTACCAAAGCCACATAAAGATGCCACAAGAAAAGAAAACTACAGGCCAATCTCTTTAATGAAACTACATGCTAAAATCCTCAACAAACATTTGCTAATCATATTTAACAACACATCAAATGAATTATACACCATGATCAAGTGAGTTTTATCCCTGGTGTGCAAGAATGGTTCAACATAAGAAAATCAATCAATGTAATACGCCACATTAACAGATTGAAAGGAAAAAATCACATGATCATCTCTATTGATGCAGAAAAAGCATTTGACAAGATACAATGTTTTGATAAAAGCACTTCAAAAGATAGGAATAGAAGGAAACTTCCTCAGCATGATAAAAGGAATATATGAAAAACCCACAGCTAACATCATATTCAATGGTGAAATACTAAGGCTTTCCCTTTAAGATCTGGAGCAAGACAAGGATGCCCACTGTCACTGTGCTTACTTAACATTGTATTAGAAGTACTTGCATGAGTACTTAAGCAAGAAAAAGAAATAAAAGTCATCCAAATTGGAAAGGAAGAAGAGAAAAAGTTTTCTAGAGCTATGAAGTGGTTCACTAGCTAAATGCTGTTGAAAGATCAATTAGGATGAACAGGTGATCACTGGATTTGGTAACAAAGAGTCATGGGAGAAGTCAAAAGAGCAGTGTTAGTTGAGTGAGAAGAAAAACCAGGTTAGAAAGAGCAAAAAGAGAATGGGAAGTGAGGGAATGGAGTTGGCTTCTGAGACATCTCCTTCCAAAAGTCTTGCTGGAAAAGGGAGAAGAGAATGCAGTTGTAGTAGGAGGGTTATGTAGGGTCAACGGAAGGTTCTGTGTAAAATGGGAGGTTACTGGAGCAGTTTGTATAACGATAAGAATAATCCAGCAAAGAAGGAGACACTCTGGATGCAGGAAACACTCAGCCTAACTTGGAATAGTTAAGAAGGATGGATTGAGGCACAAGTGGAGACACCACCTATGGCAGGAGCAGAAGCCCTTTGCCCAGGGAGGATGGGCCCAGGGGAGGATGTGCCGGCTGGCTTGGCAGCAAGGAGTGGAGAGTTTTGTATGAAGTTCTCTTCTCTCTATGTAATATGAGGCTAAGTCATTTTCTGAGAGTACAGGTTGGGGTGCAGGTGGGGAGTCCAGAGGGAATGCCGAGGGTTTGAAGAGAGAGGAGGAGAACTAAAATGGTAATATTGGAGAGTGGGGACAGCAGCACAGAAGCATTGCAAAACCATGCCTGACATGGCCAGGCAGATTTGAGGGTTCATTGACATTATTTGAAGTTATGAATTTAAAGTGAGATCTGTAAGGACGCTTGTGATTTTTTTCTCAGACTATATGTAGCTGTTGGGTACAGGTTGTGGATATAGGAAATATTGCGTGCCAAATCCCTTTTTAAAAATTTATATATATATATATTTCAGAGACATTAGATGGATATTAAACAAGAAAGACAAAATGTAAGTTGCAAAGCCTTTAATGATTTTTGCCATTTTACAACATGCATAATTTCACACTTATACTTAATTAGCCATTATTTCAATACTTGCAGTCATCTGCCTCAGGGCTTAGTCATGATGCGTGAATCTAAATTAATAAAATTAAGGAATAGCAAAAGCTCATTTAATTATCTTTATATTCCTTTATCATCAGCAAGACACGTATGAGAGTTCTTAAAGGACTGTTATAGATTCATATATAAATGTGAATCTACTTTAAAGCTGTATAAAACCAACATAACTAAGAAAATATTTAAGCCAAAGGTCACACACTTTATTTAAACTAAATTCTTAATTTAGGTCGTTCCCAAAATTAGCCATTTGGTATCTTTCTCTTCTAAAAATTTTATATTGCCCAATATAGATTACTTATCTTTACTCCTTTGGAGATGACTGAGCAAATGAAAGTATCAGATGCTTACACAGCTGGGATTTTGGCCAAGAGTAATTTGTTTTAGGATTGTCTTTTGTTACATTTCTATATAATAATGGGGAATACCTGTACTATGCAGTATTAAGTCTAGGTTATTTCTTTGATTAAGGATTGAATAATTTGGAGATGCATTTGATAAGAAATTTTGAGAAATTTTCAGTAGCATTAGTTTTATTAACAACTGAAAAATGTAGGCTTAATATCAAATAGTAAACAGATTAGCAAACATTTGCTTCAAGGGGGAAAAATGGTAGTGTGACCTGTCACTTGGCTACTACTCCTTTATGTGAAAAAGAGGTGAAAAGAGGCAGAAGGAAAACTCCTCAGTTAAACTCTACAACCCCGAACGTACTGACTGAGATCTTGGTTCTGACATCTGTTTCTCCACGCCACCCTGTGGAGAAAGGTGGAACAAACCATGGAAAGGTTAAACTATCATCATTTAGTAATAAAGACACTTCAAATCCTTTATGAGATTAAAGAATTTCATCAATCAATAAGGCCTCGGATATAGATAGATCTAGATATATATATTTTTTATCAACTGAGCTATGTATACTAAGGGCCCCACTCCTTCCCAAAGCCCTCACGGAGCACCAGGATGCTGAACAAATCTGTGAATTGTGCACATTTACAGCAGCAGCTACAATGTACTCTCCACTCTTCTTTGTTCTAAATGCAATTCCAAGATATGGCAAGGTACAGTGTGGAAAAGCTTAAAATCTCTAGAAACCCTCTAAAGTAAATTGTTGATGAAGACAGTAAGATTCAGAATCAGGAGGATACTTGTTTCTTCAAGTATCAACATATACATTGTTTAGCATAAAACTGAAACTGCAGTTTTTAGTTTTCAGTATCATGCTTTTCGCTTTGAAAATGCCTCTCACTGCACATAGGAACACTAGGGTAAAATAGTTTTCCCCTTCAACACTTTAAAACTTACCATGCTCTAAGGCCTAATGAACTACTGACAATCTTCTTTGCACACTTTACAGCTTCTGTGATTTCATCTTGCAGCAAAACTGTGAAAGAAGCAGTGAGGAATGAAAACAACATTCTTAGAAATTTTATTATAAGTTTAGTTTAGTCATCATTACTTTACTAGGCTAAGATAGGAATATTTGAAAATTATTTTTCAACAGTCCAAATATCTATGAATATTGAAGGAAAAGATTCCCTTCATTTCATCACATTGGGCATGAAATAAAGCATTCTGTTTATTATTTAATGAAGTTATTAGAAGTTCTAAAATTATTAATTAATATGTTGGAAGGTCTTCTGTACTAGGGACTTAAAACAACAACAACACTTGCTCAGTAATTTTTTACTCAGTAGTTGCACTTCTAAGAATTTATAGTAAAAAGATAATCAGAAGAAACGCACCCAAAGATGAATGTGTCAGGCTTTTCATAGCAGTTTATAAAAGTGAAAAATGGAAAGAACCTAAATGCTTAATAGTAGAAGCTGATGATAAATTTTGGAATATTCGTATAGGAATTCTAGTCATGCTTTTAAAATGATAATACAGACAGATCTTTCTTACTGATATGTAAATAATTTTGAGGCATAAAAAGCAAATGGGGGGGGGGGCGGCAGATGTTGCTCAAATGGTTGGGCGTCCGTCTCCCATATGGAGGGAACTGGGTTCGATCCCCGGGACCTCCCAGTAAAAAATAAAGAAAAATATAGAAGGTGCATGGGCTGCCAGGCCCCACAAGTAGGTGCACTGCCAGGCCCTGCTTGCGGGTGTGCCGTCAGACCCCATCGAGCCATGCAGCAAGATGATGTAACAGGAGAATAACACAAGGGAGAGCCAAGATGAGACACACCAAAAAACCAGAAACTAAGGTGGTGCAGGTGGTAGGGCACCTCTCTCCTACATTGAAGTTTCCCAGGATCAAATCCTGGTGAAGACAGGAGGAGAAGGATGAGAAGAGAGGGCAGGAAACAGACACAGAGAATTGCCCAGTGAATGGACACAAAAACAGCAAAAACGGGGAGGGGGTGTTTAAAAATGGATAAAAGTAAATAAATAAACAAATCTTAAAAAGAAAAAAGCAAATGGTAAAGCAGTACATATGGTAAAATTTCATTTTTGTAAAGATATACATTGTTTATATATTTGTATATGGGAACATCATATGTACATGATACAGCTTTACATTCATATACACGGTTGATACATATTCTAGAAGAATATTTACAAAAAAACTATCAGTTATAAATTTCTGGGCAGGAAGATTATGCAAGATTTTTTTTCTTACCTGTTTTTTCTACATTTTATTCACTTTCCACAGATTTTTATATAATACAAGTATTTAAAATAAAATTAACTAGATTTAGACCAAAATAATATTCTAAGACTAAACTTCTTCATTAAGCATGTATCATTTTAAAATGTAACAATATCAAGCTTGTGATGCTTTAGTGCATACAATAGTATGCACTAAAGTTTCTACATGTCATTTCTATTTTTATATGAGTTACCAAAATACTTGTTTCACCCCAAATAAACAAATCCATATATAAAATGTTAGGTGTTATAATGATATATAGGAACTGAATTTTTTGGAGATGCAAACTAAAGAATTTACAAGTGAAATGCCATAATATTCTTAATTCACTTTAAAATCATTAAGCAAAAAAATATGTTTATATAGATAAACAAAATATACATAGATACATATATGAAGCAAATATGGCAAAATATTAACATATATTTACAAACATGATGGGCAGATGACTGTTTATTATACTAATGTCTATCACTTTTGATATTTTTAGCACATTTCATAACAAAAAGCAAAACAAACAAAAAAGGACCACCCAAATTTTCCTTGACCTCACAAAATAAATTATGGCAATATTCTTGAAAAAGCATTAATATGTTCAAAATGGGAAATGACATTATGATAAACTAACAGGTCATTCCAAAAACTTTTATATATTACAAAACACCAAAGTTTTATAATCCAGACCTTTAATTTCTTGCTTAGGGAAGTATGAGGCAAATAGCACAGTATACCTAGCACTTGAGATGGAGGGTGTCTGGGTGCCTGATGAACCCTATCAGGCTGTCACATTTGGGCTGAATCTCTATTCTTGTAAGTACAAGCAGCTGGGCCCTGTGCCATCACTTATCCGTTATCTTTCTTACCATTGCAGGATATACCACAGCCGTTACCTGCTTTCAGGACATCATTACACCAGTAGCGGCTATTGATCTGAAATATCCCATAATCAGTGCTTTTGTCTCCACGATTGTAGTTTGTAACATGTGTCCTATAATCACTCTTTCATTTGGCCAAACACATTCCTGAAAAGAATTTATTTTTAGTAATAAGGCCACAACGCCAAATCAGTTATGCTCTATACCAAAATAAAATCAGTTCTATTTAGCTAATTCTATTTTACTAATAATTTACTTTATTCAACTTGCAAAATATTTTAACACTAATATGTTAAAGGGCCCCTAAGAGAACTTTGTGTGTTGCAATTTGCTTTGTAACACTAGTGAAGCAAGATAATATACTTTAAAAAATATTCCATTGCTTTGACCCTTTCTCTGTCTTTTAGGCAACATTCAGCCAGAATTGAAAGATCAACAGTGTTGTAGAGTGTTATTTGTTAATACATAGTTGATACATAGGCTGATGGAAAAAAAAAAAGATAAGATGAAATGAGAATTTTCTCAGAGAGAGAAAATTTCTTTGAACTGCTAAAGGCAGATTTGAATAGTCAGAATCTGGAAGACAAGAGTTAGAGAACAGGAAAGAATATTTCATCCATCCACCTCATTCATCCAAAATAGGGATTTAGAGGAAATGTTTGAATTCAATCTGAGAAGTACAGTGATTATGTTGACAAATATGGACTAAAATATAAAGTGACTTTTACTTGAGGCATACTTTGCATCATTTGTAAAGAAATTAAAAATAGTTAATCCAGAAGGGTGAATAAGAATAATAAAATAACATTTCATGTTTAGTTTCAGGGATTCTTATGACATAGTTACCAAGGGGTAATAGCTTCCTACTGAAACCAAGGATGAGATATATGGGGTGTCCCTAATTGTCACAACTAAAACTCAGGATTTAATCCCAAACCCCTTTATCAGGATTCCTTTCCCTTTCAAATTTAAAATCTTTCCTAAGCTTGTGTTACAAGAAGCTGAGCTTGGCCATAAGTTATAAAATGGAGTATGCACAGAAATGCAGATTCTTGTCCCTTAGACAACCGTTGAGACACTAGGAACAAAAATCACCTTCCCTGGAACTAAGATTATGGGGATGAGGAGAAACCGGAAGCAAATGGAATGTGAGTTATCACTCAACCCGGAAGATCTGGTCCACGACATAATACTACCATATACGGGCGATCCTATAAACTACCAATCAGGATATAGGAACTCGAATCCTTGTCACTGTCCCCCCTCCCTTTGTTCCCATCCTATAAAGCTCAGATTTGAATTTGCCTCCATCTCACTGCCAGCAGAACTCACAAGAAAACTCTTCCTTTCTAAAAATCCTGATGTCACAGTATTGACTTCTATGGGCATTGGGCAGAAAGCCACTACTTGGCAAAACTACTGCCCTTTGCATTGAGAGTTCAACATATTTTTAAAAAACATTACAGTTAAATACCCCATATCATGCATGGGAATTAAAAAAAAATAGCACTTATCATTCTAGGTTCACAGATCTAAAGTTCAAAATGGGAAATGGCTGGAGTCAAGTATTGAGGACTTGACAGAGATATTCCAGGTCCTCAGATCTATCTTGTCGTCAGACTATGTGTGTGTGCCATTGACTCCGAGCACCTGGAAAATTAGGAGGAACTAGAAGAGTACAACAGGTCCTATTGTACTTAGAGTGGTAGGAATTTTGTCTTTCCATGTCCTTATTCCTGCATCTGGTATCTCTGATAATGCAGTAATAAATTGATGTTTATAAACTATTGTAAATATACAAACCCTCAAAGAATTAAAATATCCATTCACTCAAAGCCCCTTTTTATGGTCCTCCTCTCCTAGTACCTGTTCCCCTTTTGGATAACTGTCTGGAAGTATGAGGGAGAGCAGACTTACAGTTTGCCAGGCTGATTCCCTTGAAGCCGCCCAGGCCAAGTCTCTTCATGCTTCTGGCCTATTCACACCTTTCAATCTGCCTGCCCTGGACAGTGGCAGAAAGGAGGAGAAGCCCCAGAATAAGAAGAGCCTTCATGGGAAGCGGGTGTGGCTCAATGGATAGAGCTCCCGTTTGCCATATGGGAGGCCCCAGGTTCGCTTCCCGGGGCCTCCTTGTGAGGGCAGGCCGGCCAGCCCCCGCGGCAGGGTGGGCTGATGCAGCAAGACCTCACAGCAGGAAGCGGGTGTGGCTCGGTTGATAGAGCCCCCGTTTACCATGCGGGAGGCCCGGGGCCTCCTTGTGAAAGCAGGCCGGCCTGCGCGGCGGTGGGCTGATGCAGCAGGACCTCGCAGCAGGGGGGTGGGGAGATAAGCAGACACGGAGGAAGCACACAGCGAATGGACACAGTAAAACGCA
>JAQZBX010034183.1:0-25084 GCA_029593785.1 Cabassous unicinctus
AAAAAAAAAATACATGGAGATGAGAACTAGGCTGATGTGTAAAGTTTATGTTGATCATATTCTTCAGGAACATATCATATTTCAAATTTATGTTTCGAGGGAATTTTTTAACATTTCTATGTGCCAATATATCTGTGGAAACACTGATTACTTAAAAGCAACATATTATATAAATACCTATAAAATGAAATGAAATTTTATAGGACAGTCTTGCTTCCTCAGCCCTGTGTCTATACCTCCCAGATTTCCTTCCTTTCATATGATGGCAATGGAAAGCAGAAAAAGAGATGTGAAATTATGAAAGCCTAATATATTTTACAGAAATTAAAAACACATCAACAAGATGAATGAGAATTCTGCTGTACTCCTAATCTTCAAGCTCACAAATGTAGTATAATCCCAATCATCTACAATCACATCCTTTCACATCTGATATCCTTTTTCAAGAGAAAAAGCAATAAACATTTCTTAACCATCCAACCGTTCCCAATGTAGAGTCAGACACCACTGACTGTTGTTTAATTTCTTTGACTAATGGCATCCTTTGCACATTATAATATCATTAATATGAACAGACTTGTGAGAATCTGTTTTAGTTGAACCTTTCACTCTACTTTGCCAACTGCAAATGTACTCTTAACTACTCCCACCTGTGAGCTCTCAATTTGATAAACACACTGCAGCACCCCCATCCATTTCTTCTGACCTATTTTCTTTTAATAATGTTTTTCATTTTTTAAAAGATACTTAGATTACATAAATGTTACACAAAAATTGTAGGGATTCCCATATGCCCCACCTCCCACTCCTCCCACAACCTCCCACGTACACATCCTTCATTAGTGTGGCACATCACCTGCAATAGATATACACATCTTGGGGCGTTGCCACTAAGCATGGACCATAGTTCACATTGTAGACCATACTCTCTCCCACACAATTCTGTGTGTTATATGATGATATAAAATGGCCTATATCTGTCATTGCAATGTCACTCAGGACAATTCCCAAGTCCCGAAAAAGCCCCTGTATTACAACTGCTTTTCTCTCTCCCTGCCCCCAAAGTGTCCAATGGCCCCTGGCTACACATTAATGCTGCAATTACTTCCATTGCATGAATCACAATATGTCTATAACAGAATACCAGTAAGTCCACTCTAGTCCATAGCTCTTCCCCCAATCTTGAGGAGTCTGAGATGGTGATGTCCACTCCACCTCCAAGTGAGAGGGGGCTTATATCCCATGGATAAGATGGATCAGATTGTCCTGCCTGCAGCTGCAGACTCTCTCCATTCCTTGGGATGGCCATTGTCCATCATCATCTCCCCACCAGGTGTCCAGGGTAAGTCCATTGAGCTGTAGAGTAAGAGTTGCAGCTCCACTGAGATTCCGGGCTTAGCTGGCACATGGACAGCCCAAGGACTCCGGTCTCTGGAAGTATACCTACAAACTCTGGCACCACATATAGGTTTGAATAGAAGGGACAGGTGGACCATGTGCAGGGAAGACATATTTGGGTCCAACTCTGTCACTCTCAGGAGCAAGGATTCCAAAGTAGGGCTCACTGATAAGGCACGAAACTCTGGGGCTATCTGCCCTGATATAGGACCTGGGTGTCTCCAGAGCCCTCAGGAACCCCTCTGTTTGGGGTGATATCCACATTGGAAGCCTATGAGGCCCTATTGAGATGTGCATAAGCATTAACTCTGGGATGACCTCCTGACTCACTTTGAAGTCTCTTAGCCATATGAACTCATTTGTCTTTACCTTTTCCCCCTTTTATTCAAGGTCTTTTTCCAGTCATATTGCCCGTTGGCACTTGTTAGTAATCCCTCCTTGCCAGGGAGGCTCATCCCCAGGAGTCATGTCCCACACTGGGAGGAAGATAATGCATTCATATGTTGAGTTTGGTTTATTAGAGAGAGGCCACATTTGAGCAACAAGGAGGATCTCAGGAGGCAACCGTTAGGCACCCCATAACAATAGGCTAAGTTTCAATTTCAAGAACAAAGGCTCATAAGGCTAGTCATCAATAACAAGAGCCCATCAGTGGATCATCCTCCTTTGCCAGACACTGCCCCTGCATTTGGGGGACTGTTGCTACTCCCTTGGAGAATATGGCAGAGCTCTCTGGGATGGGAATTCAGTATTCTTTCATTTATTGAGTGGTTCTCCACCCACTGTGACCATGCCCCACGAGCATTTGAACAATTTTATATACCTTTTATGTATGTTCAGGTGAACTTCCTCCCATGCACCCGCCATCCCTGACTCCCCCCACCAACGATCCTCTCCTGCTCCAGTTGTAACTCTTCTGTGATCCAAATCTTCTTTAAAGATGAAGCCAATACAATAGTCAAATACAATTAATAGGAAACCTATTTTCATATATCTTACAACCAATCACAGTTTCCCTAAATTTGGTGATTAATTAATACAGCTGTTTTCTGATTATTAGCATTCAATAGGATCATAGAAAGTTCAGTGAAAGGACCAAGTTTTTAAAACCACTATATGAAAAAGCAAAGAACAAATAAACTAGGAATGTGATGATTATATTGTGAGATATCATAAAGATGCACTGACACAAAAAGGCACTGAAACAAGTATAGAAAAATCCTGGGCTTTTCTGTGAGATACCTCAAAAATGGAAATACATAAATCCCTACCAAATTTATGTGGAAATTAATTGTGATCCTGATCAATACAATTTGTCTATTTTCTGGTTTTGTTTAATTGACACTTGTTGTTGTTGTCATTGTTATTTTTGGAAGCTTTATAAATGAATATAAATTTTATTGAGTAAAAGTAATATTTGTGAGTGGCCAGGAAATTGATTTTAAAAATACTGTGAAGATGTTGCACAGTTATTGAAAAGTTTTATAAAATTAAAATAATTAAAATTGAATGGTAAGGTTTATGATTAGACATATTCAACTGAAATAATAATCATAATTATTCTCAAGTATAAATAAGCATTACATACATACTAAATACTATATAAGTGAATCCTGTTGCAGTTCCAAGTACAGAAAACTTGCACCAAATTGACTTAAGCAAGTGATTAAGGGTGACTTAAGGCAGGATTTAAAAGGTGCTCAAATAATATTTTGTCATCAGAAATAAATTTGCTTTCTCTCTTTCCCATCTCCTTTCTCTTCCTAAAAGCCTCTGATTTAAGCCAGATTTCCACTCAAGCTTTCAAGATAGGTGCTACAGTACCAGTTCTGATTCTCTCTCATTCAAGTTTATTTATAAATTTACACGTTTATTTCCCATAAGATTTAGCAAAAATATCAGTGTCTTTTTAATCAAATGGCCATACTGAAACTAATCAATCTGCTATTTGTCCTAAACCTGGGGTATTTGCTCTGTAGATACAGTTTGCAGGGAGTCGCATGTATTGTGTAAGTATTCCCTCGTTGGCTGTTGACCAACAGAATTTATACCTTTAGACATTATAGCTTTCTGGATTTCAAATTCACGCATTCTAAAATTCAAATTTAGTTGAATTAGTTAATTGTCAAATAATAAAAGATTTTATTTCATAAATAAAATGTAGAACATATGATGTAATGCAAGAAAAAAAATGGCATCCAAAACAAAGATGGATATATGTGTTGACCAGAAGGAAGGGATATTTCTACTACTGATAATGAGCAATGAGTAAAAACTAAGAAAAGCTGATTGTTTCTAGCAGAAAAGAATATTTGAATAGTGACCTAAAACCTTCTCAGTGAAATTAGGACATAATGTTACATAATGGAGGAAGTGATGAGGTAAAATCCTTAAAGAAAGAGTGAAGGGTTTTCAGAAATTAGGGCAAAAGAAGATGGAGTTGATAGTCCCCTTGAAATTGGAGAACAAAAATTTTAGTTGTATCTAGGTGCACAGTTGTATTTTTATCCAAAATAATTTAAAGTTACTACCTTGGAGTGGATTTGCAGTATGTGTATCTGAATGGGGTCTGCAGAACAATTGCAACCCAAGAATAGAAAAGGTAATAAAATTGTGTATTATGGTAAGAGATTGACTAAAGTCACAGATGATGGGGTCAGGGCTGGATAGGATAAAAAAGAGGCTTGAAGTGAAATAACACATAGAAAAGGAATTAGAGATCTTGACAAAACTGAAAAGATAGGTATTGATATTGAGAAAATGATAGAACAGCAAAAATAAGAGACTATGTTCAAAGAGTACAATATTTCAGAGCTGAAGAGGTTTCAGGAAATGAGTTCTGGGTTGTGACCATAGGAATGAGGTTGTTATAATGACATGTGAATAATGATCATTTAAATTTAACTGTAATTCATACAAGTTTTAATATGCCTTCTATATGTTAGTCCAAGTTTAAGCCAATGTTGTAATAGAACGGTGTGGGCCAGAAGAACTTGTTCTAACTCTAGATTTCCTATGCTGTTTTCCAGTAATAGATTTAGGAATATGGAAGTAATTATTGATGACACTTAGATCAATAACCAATTATTATAGTTAAGTTCATTCATGCAATAGCTCACCCACTCATTCTTTCAAAAAAAAAAAATGTGTCAATACTTCTGTTTGTCAGGCATTGTGATATACATGAGGTATAGAAAGAATAGCATGACACAATTTCTATCTCAATGAGCAAAATGTAAACCATGGGCATTTTTATAGAAAAAGACAAAGGACACAGTGGAGAAAAAATGGAAGAGTGGAGCCAGGAAAGGGATAATAAAGGAGGGATGTATCTTGTAATGTAACTGGGAAGAAGGAGCAGAAGAAAAACTGATATTTTATTCCAGACAAATCTGGATGGATTTTAATATTATTAATTAAGATTTAACCCACAATCTTAAAGAGAAAATAAAATGCTTTGACTACCTAAAAACTATCCTAATCAGGGAAATTACTGGAAATGCTCTGATTAATATCATATTAACAAGGATGATGTGGTGCGTTAACATGAGAATTTAAAATATTAAATTCAATGCATTCTCAGAGATTCTTACCAATGAGTAGAGAAAAGTAAAAACTTTAAAACTGAAATCTTAAAACTTACTCAACATTAAGGGCTAAAATATACAACAAACATTACTAGTAAAATAATCCCTTAATTTTAGGACATTTATGTCACTATTTATTTCCAGTATTTTCCTATTATGTTATTCACAGAATGAATGCAAAAATGTTTCAAGTTACACCAGCCAAGAAATCATGACTACTTTAACAGACAATTTCTAATTTCATCTGTACTAAAAAGACCTTCAGAATCTATTATGCAATTTAATCAAACATTTCATTTACCAATGTTCATGACTATAAGTTTCTTTTTGTGAAACTAGGGTGGTAATTTGCACCTATGCTCTGCTTGTTGCTAAAGTACTGTCTGATGGACTTTCAGTAGAGTTCTGTACAGAGAGAAGTCCTAAGGTTGGAGGAGACAGGCACAACAAAATTAACATAATACCAATCCTTAGACTTAGTTGCAGGGAAAATGTGCATACACTGTGACATCTACCAGGCAGTGTTAAGTCTTGGCTTAGCCTTCCATGGATTTAACTCTCAGTCCTATTGGTGGCAGGCAGAGGCTAGGGATTAAAAACTGAAAAAGATAATTCACAAAACCCTTTAAAGCCTTTGGGTACACACAGAATTCTTTAGAGATCTTTTTAATGATGTAATTTTAAAAGGACAAAAACGCTCACCTATATATTTTGTCAAGATAACTTAGGCTATGCTATATAAGAGATAAACACATAAATCAGGTGAAAATCTTTCTGCAATTTATAGCTAGAACATTTGGATCACGTGACCTTTAAGGACACAATATTAGGGGAACAAAAGATGACTGATAAAGGCACACCAATTCTTACTGCCTCAACTCAGAAGGGCCTCATATCCCTTTCACTCATAATTCATTCTCATAATTAAATCACCAAACTGTAGTGGGCCCAAGGAAATCAAGTGTTTGCTTGAGCCCAGAAGAAAAGAATATGAACAGGATTTGGTGAAATCCACCTTTGTATTTGTCTTAAACCTACCTGTCACTTGAAAGCTGTCATTAATCACCTGATACAGATTAATGCTTGCTTTCACCATTAAGCGTGAGCAGTGTTTCCAAGAAGTAGTGCTCTTAGGTTAGTAGGTGATTCTGGAAGGCAGTGGGAGAAGTTAAAGGAAAGAGCTGAGCACCACTGAAGTAATGGTTAAGCTCAACATGAGCAGCTGTATCTGGAGCAGGGAGAGAAACGCCCATATCCAATAGAAGCACAGTAGCCCATAGAAGATAAACTCTGATGCCTGAATGATGATCCCTAGTAACCAGCACAATTGAACTTGATAGTGAGAAGGTGCTGGTGAGAAATGGGGAAACCAAGGTTACACATTTTTTTATTTCATGCTTTCCCTTACTTCTATATTAGTTGTTTCTGTTCAGGTTTCTAAGTGGTCTTACATTTTTGGTTGTTGTTGTTATACTTATGTATTTTTGCAAAACTTAAGACCCCTTTTCCTTCTGGCAGCTAAGAGCTAAGCATATATTTCATTTCTCCTTCGAAGAATTCTTGAAATGGTCATTACTGTGGGCCTCAGCTAGGCCTTCTTCAGCCTTGCTCTGAAACACATGGTCTGAAACACTAGGAGAGACTTAGTGAGGTCCTGCCTACAGGCCCAGTTTCCCTGGCCTTCTGGGCTCAGGTAAAGTCAGCATACAGGGTGATTGACTCGGTATTTTGATTAGAATACAGAAGTAGATTGCTTTATGAGTCAAACAAATGAGGATATGGGATGGTTGGATTTTGTCTTATATTTGGACAGTAGAGAAGAAAGGGTTGAAAATAGGGCAACCAGCTGTTCTGGTTTGCCCAGGATGGAGGAGGTTTACCAAGACGCTAAAACCAGGAGAGTCCTGGGCAAACCGGAACAATTGGTCACTCTAGTAAAAATCACTACCAGTATATACTATAAACCAGGCACTATTCTGGGCACTTTGCACATAATGTTTAATCCTGGCAACAAGCCTTTGACAAAAGTCATATCTAAGTGTTTTTGGAGAAGCAAATGAGGCTCTGTGCAGTAGGATGGTCTAGCCACAATCATTTGGGCAAATGAACTCAAAAGAGATGGGATGGTTTTAGACGTTCCAGAAAGCCAGTGAGATGGCCTGGAACCCCTTTCACCTGACTCCAAGGCCTTCCTACCTTTCTATCCTTGGCCCAGGACACAGAGGAGGCCTACCAGAATTCAAGCAGTAAGTGGTCTTACTTTTAATCCAAATAAGAGTATTGAAACCCTGAAGTTTTAATTGGTGAGCTTAAAAAGAATAGGATTTAAATAGTTTATATCTGAATTTCCAGTTTTGAATGTTCTAGTTAGTTCTATTTTTTTTAAGGTCTGTAATGTTTGTGTGCTTCTTTTTATTTGTAAAGCATTACTAAAGGCATTGAAGGAAAAAAGAAAGTTGAGTAAATGTTTCTCCTCCTAAGGAACATCCAGACAAGTGCAATGGTGAGTTAAATTCACAAATAACTGTGAGACAAAACAAACAAAATAAAGATAAGTGCAGTAAATGTGGTACAAAGTGATATAGGAAATCAACAAAAGATAACATACCTAATATGGGAATAAAAGAAAAACTGAAAATCAGTCTTCTAAAATAATTATCTTTTCTTCAACTTAAAATTTCCATGTCAACTATTCTCAAGATTTTAAATATAAGCTTTGTAGGAATAGACAAATCAATTACTTATCTCTCCCAAATCCCAGATTTTCATTTCCAAATTCCTTTTGAACACATCTAATACATCTTTGCCCATGCCCTGACTGCTACTAGCACCACTGTTTTTCCAGTTCAATTAGCATGAAATCAATGTATTATTAACTTTCCTTTCTGTATAATTTACTATATTCAATCACTTGACACTCGCCTTTTCCCTGTTCACACTCAATCACAGTTGAATGTGTGCTCTCTCCTATATCTTATTGTAATATAGCTCCACCCAATATTTTCTAATAACATATCACTTTTTTGAGCCACAAATTCTGCCTTTCAAAAACCTGCCTTAATTTAAAGAACACTCTGGGAACCATTCTCCATCCTCAACCAAATGGAACCTTAAATGATTCTAAATGCATATAGTTTATAACTCCTTATTCTATCCAATATTACACAGTTTTGTTTGCTTGTTTTATTTTCAGCCACACCAAATATTTACCTGCTCAAAGGCAGGAAATGTGAAAGTCTATGCTATGAACTTGGTAGATACTTAATACTCATTTTCAAATGAAATGGATTCTCTAAACTATAAATTATACCACTTGAAATGGAAGGAGAAAGCATGAAGCAATCAACAAGAGACACAAAATACTTCTAAAATTATCTTTCCAATATTATGTAGTGTAAAATTTACACAATGATAATTAGAGACTTGATTGTATGAGTTGTATATTTTGCATTTAAATTATTTCAGATTGATAATTCTTTGTAATACTGCAATGTATTAAAATAATGATAATATTGGTTTCTAGTAAAAATGAAATTTTTCTACTTGGATCCAATATTTTCTCCTAGTCCCAACAAATATAGGAGTTTTAGAAGCAGAAAAACCATTCTTATTTACCAAATTTCAACACACAAATGTTGCTTGCAGCATTAATAACTCTAGGACAGCTTGCGAAGTACTACCCAGACCTTGCAGGAAAAGGTCAAAAATTTTCATGCATTATTTTATGTTCCAATATTAGTAATAAATTAAGGGGGAGAAACTATTTAAGAAAAACAGTCCTTTTAAAGATTTCAAGTGGAAGAACTGCCAAGGAAAAAATTATGAGATTAGAGAGCTCTAGTAAAAATGTCAACTTGTCTGTTTCAGTGTTTTATACATTGGTTGGTAGGATTGCCAGGATATCTTCTCACAATGGAAAAGAATAAATTATGCCACCATTATCGAAACATATGGGCTTCCACAGAGAATTCTTCCCTATATAGATCCTGGTACAATGTGGCCTCAGTTCAACTCATAAAGAATGAACCAGTGAAAACATCTTATTATTAGTAGAGAAGTATATTTTGAATATCATGAAGAGAGAAGTTGGTTTGTTACTCAGAGTAAGGATTATATTTCAAGGAAAATGTCTCATACTAGAAACAATGAAATCATGATTGGATGATGTTATACATTGTGGGTTTTTCTGGCAGCATGTAGTTTCATTCATTAAAGTAAGAGACTTCATTCTCTTTCAACATATTTAAAATTTCATGAGATTATTATTGCAATATAAATTATGACAGCCTAAATTGTCAAAGCTTTTAGTTTATAAAAAAATAAATAAATTCAGGCCAAATTCCATTTGTTTGGGTCCATGCTCTACCAATTTAAGACATTATAATTTTAAAATGTCAAAATTTTATAACTCATATCCCCATAAAAATTCATTATTCAGTCATTCTTGCATATCCATTGTAGGCAAAATGGTGAGATAACTTTAGCAGGAAATAACTGGTACCCACAAGTGAGATCAGATCAGGGAAGGTAACTTTATTTTCTCTTATAGCAAACGATGGTATATAAAGCAGAAAGTCAGAAACAGAGAGAAGTTTAGAAGTCAGGGGCTCTGTAATAAGAAATGAAGAAATGAAAAACTGGCTTCAAAGAGAGCTATCTAGGACCCATTCATTCCTTCATTTACAAATATTTATTGACTACCTACCAGGTGCAATTCATTTTCAAAGAAGTAGGGAAATAGTAGTGGATAAAACAGAAAAAAATAACATATATGTACATATATGTATATATATACATTCTTCTGGGGCTTATATTACTGAAGAATAAGTAAACAAAACCATATACATAATGTCTGGAAAAAATTAATACTTTAAAGAAATAACTAGAGTTGATTAAGGGAGTATTTGGCCTTCTAGTAGGCTCTATAAATTTGGAATGGTAGAAAGGAACTTGAAGTGACATGCTGTTTCCTTCCTGTTTTTAATAGTGAATGAAGAGAAAAGTATATACAAAATAAATAGAAGGAAGAAAATAATAGAGATAAAAATAGAAATGATTGAAATAGAAAACAGAAAAATTATATAGAACACTAAAGTCAAAAATTTTTTTTCAGAAATACAACAGATCAATAATCACCTCACTATATTGATTGAGATGAAGAGAAAGGAATGCAAATTAACAAATTCTAGAATGAAATAGGGATATCACTGACACTTCTTTAGATATTAAACAGATGATCAGTGAATATCAAGAAAAACTTTATTTCAAAAAGCATAATGACAACTTAAAGGAGATGGAAAACATTTTTCCGAACATAACTTACCAAAACTGACACGTGATGAGATAGAAATCTGAGTGAGCCTGTGTATTAGTCGAGATTACCTAGGGAAACAGAACTGACAGGAGATATCTGTAAATAGTTTGAGATCTTTATAAAAACTGTCTTACAAAGCTGTGGGGATGCACAAGCCCAAATTCTGTAGGGCAGGCTGCAAGCTGGGAATTCCAATGAAAGTTTCACAGGAGAAGCTGTCTGGCTGAAGGAGAGATGGAAATTATCTCTTATACTGCAGAAATCATCACTTCTCCTTTTAAAACCTTCAACTGATTAGAAAAGACATCTCTCATTGTTGAAGGCAATTTCCTCAGTCAATTGTAGATGTAATTAGCCATAGATGCAATCAACTTACTGATGATTTAAGTCCATGAAATGTCCTCACAATAACAATCAGGCCAGTGCTTGCTTAACCAAACAACTGGACACCAATACCTGGTCAAGATGACACATGAACCTAACCATCAAAGACTGTTTCTATTTTTAAAAGATTGAATTTGTTATCAAATCCACCACACAAATAAACCTCCAGGCCTCCCTGATTTCAGTAGTGGATTCTAACACACATTTTGAATATATATCACTAATATTACAAAGAATCTTCAGAAAATATAGGATGAGGAAACACTTCCAAATTCATTATCTTTGAGGCCAGTATGACTTGTTATCAAAATCTAGCAGACATTAAAATAAAATTGTAACTAACATCCCTCATGAATATAGATGTAAAAATATTTAACAAAATGTTAGTAAAAATTTCAGTAAAAATTAAGAGGATAATAAACCATGAGGCAAGTTTGTTTTAACATTTGAAACCTATGCTCCTATTTGTGCTCATGGGCACCAATAGGATAAAGGGGGAAATCTGGCTAATGCAATAAATCTAGAAAAAGAATTTATGAAAATGCAATGCTTATCTTGATTAATAACTCAGCCTATTTGGAATAGATAAAAGCATCCACCAACTGATAAAGGGCATGCATGAAAAACTTGCATGCATTAAATATTGAACTATTCCCCTCCACTCCTATCAGGAGCAAAACAATTAGATCTATTCTCACCAATTTTATTCAATATTGTTCCTAGGCATCACAATTAAACAATTAGAAAAAGAGAAATGATAAAAAGAAGAGAAAGGTATAGGTATAAAAAAGGAGAGGGAACCCCAAAATCTCTTTTGTGAAAACAATGTGATTGTTCATTTATAAGAAAAATCCAAAGATACTAACAATGCCACTATAATTATGTGAATTTACCTTGGTCAATATAGTCAATAAAAATAATAATTGTATACTTATTCTTAGCATCCAATAATTGAAAAATATTTTTTAATCCCATATGCAGCAGTCACCAAAGATGTAAAATACTTAGGAATAAATTTAACCAAAAATATTCAAGATCCCTAAACTGTAAAGGACAAGACATTCCTAAGAAAAACAAATGAAGACATAGAGAGGTATACCAGGTTCAGAGTACTAACCTCAATATAGATAAACTATAAATTCCTAATTTACCTGTACATTCAACACAATCCCTTTCATAATCCTAACAGGATATTTTCCTTGAGAATTTGATATGCTGATCTTAAAATTTACATGGAAAAAATAACAATGAATCATTAAAGCAATCCTATAGAGAAAGGACTAAGTTGGAGGACATGTACTACAAGGCTTCAAGATTTAGTGTAAAGTAACAGTAGTACAGACAGTCTGCCACTGGCATAAAGACTGACAAATAGATCAATAGAACAGAGTAGAGCCCTGAAATAGACCCCCATTTTTGCTGTAATTTGTTTTTTGACAAAAATAACCAAGCAACCCAATGGGTAAAGGAAAGACATTAAAATAAAAGATATGCAACCTTTGAATGTCTATAGGAATGAAAGTGAACCCTGGCCACTAACTAATATATATGCAAAAATTAATTTGAAATAGAGAATAGATCTAAAAGTTAAATCTGTAACGCTTTTAGAAAAAAGCAAAGGAGAATATCTTAGTGATGTAGATGGGCAAAGATCTCTGAGAGAACACTCAAAATCTTAACATAAAAAGATACCATTAAAAAAAACGAAAGATAAGTCAAAGACTGTGGAAAATATTCACAGAAAATATAGCTGACAGAGTGTCAACGTCCAGTTGACACTGGATATATAGCACCCCAACACCTCAATATTAAAAGCCAAAGAACTAAAAAAAGCAAAATATTTTAATAGACACCTCACAAAAGAAGACACACAAAATGTCAATAAACATTTTAAAAATGCTATACATCATTTGTAATCAGGGTTATGAAAAATAAATCCACAATGGGATCCCATTACACATCTATCAAAAAGGCTAAAAATAAAAACAAACTAACATTCCCAAATATAGGTAAAACTGTGGAGAAATTGTAACTCTCATACTTTATTGATGGGACTGGAAAAATGGTAAACTATGTTGGGGAAGTGTGGCAGTTTCTTATAAAACTTTTAATAAAAACTAACTAAAACAAACAAAATTATCTTCTATCATAGCACTTCCACTCCCAGGTATTTACCCAAAAGTTTTTTGTTTTTTTAAGGAGGTGCCAGAGATTACCTGGGACCTCCCACATGCAAAGCAGTTACTCAACCACTGAGCTATCCCCACTCCTTACCCAATGGAATTTGAAATCTATATCTGAAAAAATATTTTAATAAGAATATTCCTAACAGTTTATTCAAAATAGCCAAACCTGAAACAGGCCAGGTATCCATCAACAGGAAAATGCCTAAAAATGTGATATATTCTTTCAATGGAATACTATTAGGAATGAAAAAGAACAAACTATTGATACATGCAACAAACTGGATCAATATCAAAAATATTATGCTGAGTGCTCCATTAACTGAAACTATGTGGCACTGGTGCATGAATAAACAAGCAGATCATTGGAATAGAACATAGGTCCAGAAATACACCTAAGTACATATAGAAACTTATCATATAGTATATGATAAAATTGGTATCTCAAATTACCAGAGCAAAGAAGGAAATTTTAATAAATGGTGCAGGGACAATTTATTAGCCGTTTGGGAAAAGGTGAAATTAGGTCCAACTTCACCGCTGTCATAACTGTTAAAACTTTTGGTTGTTACCACAGCATCCATCTTACTTTGCTTAAGCTATTTGCCTCAACACTGACTTTTGGCCTAGTTAATAAGTAGCATAAACTCCCCAAGCCCACATCTGCAGCCACCACCCACACACTTCACCCAAAACCCACAGCTGGTACCAAATGATAAGATCACTATCCCCAATGCCTCCAATCTCCAAGAACCTTCACCTTTTAGCACATGGTTGCTTCAAACTAAACAATCCTTTACTTCCATGGTAACTCTTCTAACCTCCATCACTACACCACAATAAAAGCACAAGCTCATGGTTCCATCTCTTTCTCCCTGCCTGCTGGTTGAGCCACCAGAGCCCATCATACTTCCCCTAGACCCTCATGACATCCCTCTTCCTCTGGAACCTGTGAGTAACTATCTTTTCTCATGCCATTATGGTCTCATTTATCCATTGTTTCCCAACTGACCTCTGTCTGAATCCAAATTTAAAAGCCACCGAAACTAATTTGAAACAACCACCAAGCTCAAGAACTTATTTCCAAATGCATCACAGATCTAAATGTAAAATAAGAAACCACAGGGATACTAGAAGTAAACATGCATGAATTCCTCTTTAAACTCAGGGTACAAGAAAAACCTTCTAACTATAACCCAATAGCCAGAGACAATCAATGATGGAAAACGGTACATAAAAATTTCAAGGCAAAAAAAGACCTTAGTTAAAAGACAACTGGCAAATTTGAAAGGAATATATACTACAGATAAAGGGCTATTATTCCTAATATATCTTTTAAAAATAGGATACTGGACCAAAAATCCAAAAGAAATTTAGGAAAAATACACAAAAAGAATTCACATAGAAGACATAAAAATAGCCCTTAAACATGTATAGATGTTCATCTTCACTCATAATTAGAGAAATGCAGATTAAAACCTCATTAAAATGCCATGTGTCATCTATCAGATTGTTGAAAATGAGAAAGAATGGTATCACATTCTGTTGCAAGGCTGTGGGAAACTTTGCACTCACATGCATTGCTAATGAGAAGGCAAGTGCCAGAATCCTTCTGGAGGGGAGATTTTCCAATAAACTAACAAAATTATAGCTACATTTAATTTTTGACAGAGCAATCCCTTTTCTAGGAATTTATCCTGAAGTTACACCTCCAACAACACAAATGTGCATATGCACATGGCTATTCATTACAGCATTGTTTGTAATTGTAAAATGTAAGAGAGAAAGAAGAGGTAAGAAAATGTACACATATTTGCTCACAAATTCAAAAAGAGCCACAAGAAACATAACTCAGAAATAAATGAATTTAATAAGCTATACAAGATGAGTTGAGTGGGGAAAAGATAAAAAATAAGGGGAATGGGAACAGAATTAGGTTATCTTTTCCTTACTGAAGCTGAGTAGTTCCTAAACATATTTTCTCTCTCTATATAAAAATATATAGGACCAAAATAACTATTACTATAGGTGCTTTCCTTTTTTTTCTTCTAATATAACACATATTCTAAGCAGTACATAGAATTTGTCATCCTTATTTATCTTTTTGTGCCTTAAATAAATCCTTAAATGTTCGTTTAGTTTTCCTGAGCCACTTTATCCTTTTTTTTTTTCCCCCAAAAGCCTCAACTCATTCCAGGCTATAGCCTTCTTGACAAAATATGATTTCCTAGTCTTTATAAAACAAATATTAGAAAAAAATCCAACTTTGGAGTCAGAGAGTCCTGTGTCTGATTCTTGCCTGTTACTTAGAACCTTTATTTTCTTCTAAAGTGTTTTAGAGATAAATGAGATAATATGTAAATTGTCTAATTCTAAGCAAAGTTATTCAGTAAATGGTATCCCTGTCCCTCCAAATTCCTTGCATGTCTTTTTCTGTTTAAGAAAATGTTTGACTCTAAGCAGAAGTGATCACTTAAGAATTGCATGGATGGTTCAAGTGAAATTTTAACCCAAGAAAAATAATTTCATTAGCAATTGAGAAAATTCTTAGGCATGAAAGCCAATTTAATTTGTTTTTAGTTAAGTTTTTAAAATTGTGTAGGACAAAATATTTAATTATTTTCAAAGATGCTTCAATTTTGCGTTCTTTTTGGTAATACTAAAATATCATTTTTTAGGGTTATAAGATTCAGCTCTAAGATATAATTTTTCATACATGTTTATTTCATAAATTCCTTCATTCACATGCCAATTATGAAAGTAACTTGCAAAAGAAGAGATCCTTTCTTAGTAAATCACTTGGCTTTATATGCATGCATTTAAAGAAATGTACTTCAAGGTGGTTTTAAATCTACTGCAGTGAATAAAACCTCTTTAGGAGGTGAGCAGTCACTTGACAATTGAGATTACTTTTATGGACATTTCATTTTCAACTAAGCCTTACACATCTGTTCTACCCACACAAATTACAATTTCAAATGGTAATAATTCAAAATTTGACCATAAAAGAGTAAGATTAAGTGATTTAAATGCATGAGTATGATCTCTGTTCAATGCAGCATATATTTATAAGGCTTTCTCATGTTTAAGACATAAATTATGAAATATATTCTCTTTATTTATAAATTAGATTCATCACAAGAGTTACAAGATTATCACATATTTATATCCATTCAGATATTAATGTAAGGTTATATTTCAGATCAAATTTATTTAAAGTGAACCACTAAAAAATGGAGAAAAATGAAGCATCCCATAACCTATCTTTCTTATATATTTAATATCATAAGAAATAGCTAATTTTCATCACCAAAGGAAAAAATAATTGATATGACACTGATGCTTTAGCCAGTAAGACCAGTCTTAAGTAGCATGTACACAAATTAAATTGTACTAAACTTTAATTTGTAAGTTATTGTTTTGAGATGTGTATTTCATTTAATCTATGTTAATTGATTACAGAATTTTCCCTGTAACCAACTGAATGGATGATGAAAGGACTGGTATTCTTTTTTCATATGTAAAGCTTTTCCTACAAACATCAAAAGCTATATATTTCTAAGTGTTTTCTGCTGCCTGGAAGGAATTTAATCAAATTTTGTAGCATAAATCATTTCATATAATTTAGAAATTATTTCATTATTTAGTTTTCACCTGTAAAAACCATCTGTTCAATTAATTTTTCACTCACATATGCACTACATGTTTTCCTCACAAGTATGAAGTTAGCAATATGGCATTTCATATTTTCAGTTAGTATAACAAATCACATAGCATAAAAATCATAAAAATATTTTCGCATCTAAGGATAATTTGTGACCTATGACATGATCAGGAACTCAGCTACATTTTAAGTGTCAAAACTTAAATAATTTTGGAGTGGTGATGAGTGTGTCTGTGTTTCAATGTATAGCTCCAAAATATTTTGAAAACTTAATATCTGTGGATAATTTTATTTATGGATGGATGTTAAGGGCTTTATCTTGGATAATTTAGCTCATCTTTGTAAAATGGAAAACAGTCATTTTAATAACATTTGAGCTAATATGTGATTATTATTATTAACATGACAGGTACATATGTTTATAAAAACAAAGCATGTAGTCAGTCCACTTACAGTTACAAAACATTGAGCAATTAATTCTGACAACAGTTATGCAAAATGTTATGTCTATTTTGCAAAAAAAAAAAAATTTCTGTGGTAGAGATATATAAATAAAGTGATGAATAGATAGATAAATATAGATTCAGTAAGCTGTGATTAAAATCAGAGAAAAACTACCTTTAACATTTAATGAGTTATATATATACTTCAGAAAATCTAAATAAATCATAGGAAGATAGTCCACTTAAAAAAATAAAATAAAATTCATGATATCAGAATCCTAAAGTGCTCTTGGATAGAGAGGTCATCCTTAGCATGATATGGAAAAATATAAATTATAGCATCTTCCTTTTCCAAAGGGCTAAGTCAACTATAGGACTAAATTCAAATGTCTAATTATCAGTGCTACTAAGATAAGCTTAGCTAAGTGGATAGAAACGAGATCACAGTCATAGATCAAATATAGAGGGGCTATAGGAGAAATAAAAAACAGAAATAATTAAGCTGATTTAATACAAATATTTACAAAGCAAGAGTAAAGCCATTTGATCCCTTGGCAGCATACTCTGAGTTAAATTCCAAGCACAGAAGTTGAAAAACTCAGCTGGATAATGAAGTGCTAATGTATTCACCACACTCTCTTGCATATTCTCATACCATCCATAATTTATATTTTTCATTCAACATTTTACACATAATTTCTGCGGACATAATATAAGCTGAGCATATTTCTAGGCTTGGGAATGCAGCAGTGAATAAAACTGGAAAAGCTGGGGTCTTCATAAAGCTTATATTTCTAGTGGAAATGATGGGTTTATAAACAAGCAAATTGATATCAAGAAGGGATTAAATGTAAAGACTAGGGAAGGAGTATGAGAGCATGGAAAGTAACAGGAGGTTCTATTTTCTAAGTGTTGTCAGGGAAGGGCTCTCTTGGGTGAGAACTTTGATCAACAAAGTTCAATGGCTCTGAGACAGAAAGGTACTTAAGTTGTATTTTGTGCAACTAGAAACCATTGTAGCTGGAGTGAATTGAATAAATAAGGAGAATAGGAAGAAATTAGATCAGAGAAATAGGCAGAAGGCAAATAATATTTATGACTACAACAGTTTTCCAGGGTAAATGATAAAGGAGAATATACATTTATAACCCAATTTTTTTTTTTTTGTTTCTTTGTGGAGAACTGAATCTGAAGCATAAGATTCAACCCCTAAAAACTCACTTTCCAGAATTTCTCTGAAATCTTACAACAATGCTGTAGAAATTGAAGGAAAATGAATATCCTCATTCATTGTTGGTGAGAGTTTGATCAGCAGTATCTCTACAAATTTCAAAAACAAATACCATTGACATAGCAGTCCTACCTTTAAGATAGAAATAAATTTAATGAAGGACATAAGGGACCTGTATTCAGAAACTACAAAATGTTGCTAAAAGAAACTGAAGAAGACTTAAATAAATGGAAGGACATTCCTTATTCATGGATTGGAAGACTAAATATCATTAAGAAATTCTACCCAGATTGATTTACAGATCCAATACAACCCCAATAAAAATCTCAACAGCCTTTTTTGCAGATGTGGAAAAACCAAACAAGGCACAACTATTGAGGAATACAAGTACAATATTTTTTACACCACTTGAACAGAGAAAAAACTGGAAAATATTTGACTCAAAATAGAGGACTTTAAAACACAAAGTTTAGAGGCACACATGTCAGTGAAGTCCCCATGATAAAGAACTCTTAAGGACAAGTAAATTGATTTGTCTTTCTCCTAGAGGTATAATTTCTTAACTCCTACAGTGTGTATGATACCTAATAAATTGGAATATGACTATTTATAGTTTTCAAACAAACTTGATGCATAATTTTATTTCTTCATGATAACAACACTGAGAATTAGATATATCCTCCATTGTAAAAACAAAGCAAAAGAAGTATTAGTTTGAGAATGGTAAAATCACCAATTCCAAAATCTGTTTACTTTAGAAACTCATGGGGATATTATATTTTATAATATAATAACATCAATTCCCAGATTCTATGCAAGACAATTGCATGGAGTGGAAGAGTTTTGCCCAGACATGGTTATTTTTTAAAAGCTCTGATACTCAAAAAAAAAAAAAAAAGCTGTAATGCTCACCTACCATTAGAAACATTGCTTAGAAGACTTGCTTAAAGGGTATATACATGTATGAGGTTGGATCAAGTCAATGCAAAGAATGCAATGCACACCACATCAAACCAAAAAGGTATTGGTTTTCCTTATGAAATCAATGTAAGACTTGAAGAAATATATTAGGTTACACTAACTTCAATTTTCCTCCAGATGCTAATGCATAGAAAACCTGGTATTTTAGTTTCGTGGACTGCTGAAAGCAGATACATAAAATAAGTTGCCTAAACAATGAAAATTTATTAGCTTAAAGTTTGCTTTTAGGGTAGGCAAGGGAGTAAAGAGTTTATTAAGAAACGAGAAACCTAGAAAAGTACACAATCTGAGACATAGACCGTGGGCATGCTACAGAGTGAGTCATGCCCATGGGTCCCGAGGTCAGACCTTTTTAAAGTTTTTTCTCTTCAGCCTTCGTAATGTTAGGGCAGTGGCCCCAGCTGTTTGCTGTTCTGATTGGTTACCACCCCTCTTGGCTTTCAGGGCATCAATGGTGAGTGAGCCTTTTGTTTTGAGGTATATGGAGCTTCCCCTTGACCCCAGAAAGAGTTCCAAATAGGATCTCATGGCCAGGGACTCATGGGATCTTTCTGGCAGCCTTCCCCTCAGGAGCTTTCCCGGGCAGGACCTCATGGCCATGTTGTCTGCCAGGTCTTCAGCTTTCACCCACATCTTCCCTTTCCCTATACTAACCTGCCTCTGTCTGGATGTGATGGGAAGGGTCATGGAGTTGGGTGGTTGCACCAGTAGTAGCACTGTTATGAAGGAAATTGTACCGCGCACAATTTTCTTAGAGAACACAAAACACTTTTTCTTGTTGTTCATCTGTGAAATGTGATATGTCCTTTGGCTTTTTTGTGTTTTATTTTTCAATTTTATTGATATATATTAATAAAGCATAAATCCATCCAAAGAGTACAATCAATGGTATTTGGTGTAATCACATGCTTGTGCATTCACCACCCCAATCACTACCAGAGCACTTTCATTATTCCAATAATTATAATAAATAAAAAACAAACATACAAACAAAACTCATCACCTTTAAATCTCTCTATGCCTTGTTTGCCATACATACATAGCTGCTATTCCTTTTCTTTCGCAATAGTATATTTGCATTTATATTTTGTAAATAGTCTTATATATGCAATACCCCCCATATTCGTTTTACTTGACGTTTTACTATCTTATACAGTGCCATGTTACAGTTTTTAGCTTTCTTTCTAGTAATATACATGACCTTAGACTTTCCATTTCAACCACTGTCATACACATACAATAGCACTGCTAGTTACAAACAATATGACATGCTTTAAATAATTCTACTCGTTTCCAAAGATTTACAAATAACCTCTTTAATAATTCTGAACAGATTAACCTTCAGCTTTGCATTCTCTACCTTCCTTCTATTTTTGGTGACCTATATTTTAATTATTAACTCCATGAGTTTATATGGTATATTTAGTTCATAATAACACAATCATCCAGTATTTTTCCTTTTGTGTTTGGCTTGCTTCACTCAATATAATGTCCTCTAGGTTTAGCCATGTTTTCATATGCTTCATGACTTCATTTCCTCTTACTGCTGCATAATAACCCATCATGTGTATACAACACAGTTTGTTTATCCATTCATCTGTTGATGGACACCTGGGCTGTTTCCAACTTTTGGCAATTGTGAATAATGCCACTATGAACATTGGTGTGCAGATGTCTGCTTGTGCCTCTGCTCTCAATTCTTCTGGGTATATACATACTAATGGTATTGCCAGGTCACATGGCAAGTCTATACTCAACTTCCTTAGGAACTTCCAAACAGCACTCCACAGTGGCTGTCCTATTGTACATCCCCACCAACAGTGAGTAAGTGTTCCTATCTTTCCACATCCTCCCCAACATTTAGATTTCTGATGTTTTAATAGGGGCCAGTCTAACAGGTGTGAAATGCTATCTCATTATAGCTTTTTTTTTTTTTTTAAGATTGATTTATTTATCCCCCCCTTGCTTCTTGTGTTTGCTCTGTCCATTCGCTGTGTGTTTCTTCTGTGTCTGCTTATCTCCCCCTTGCTGTGAGGTCCCGCTGCATCAGCCCACCGTGCCGCCCGGGCTGGCCTGCCCTCACAAGGAGGCCCTGGGAAGCGAACCCGGGGCCTCCCATATGGTAGACGGGAGCTCTATCGATTGAGCCACAACCGCTTCCCTCATTATAGTTTTGATATGCATTTCCCTAATCGCTAGTGATGTTGAACATTTTTTCATGTGTTTCTTCACCATTTCTATTTCTTCTTTGGACATTTGTCTTTTCAAGTCTTTTGCCCATTTTTTAAGTAGGTCATTTGTCTTTTTATTGTTGAGTTGTATGATCTCTGTATATCATAGATATTGAACCATTCTTGGATATGTGATTGCCAAATATTTTCTCCCGTTGAGTTGGCTGCCTTTTCTCCTTTTTGACAAAGCCCTTCGAGGTGCAAAAGTTGTTTAATTTTGAGGAGGTCCCATTTATCTAATTTTTCTTTTGATGCTCATGCTTTGGGTGTAAGGTTTAAGAATCTACTGCCTACCATAAGAACTTGAAGATGTTTTCCAACATTTTCTTCTAGGAGTTTTATGGTTGTCACTTTTATATTTAGGTCCTTATCCATTTTGATTTAATTTTTGTATAAGGTGTGAGTTAGGGGTCTTCTTTGTTTCTTTCTTTTGGATATGGCTATCTAGTTCTCCCAGCACAATTTGTTCAATAGACTGTTCTTGCCCAGCTGGGAGGGCTTAACAGCCTTGTCAAAAATCACTTGACTGTAGATATCTATTTCTGAGTTCTCAATTTAGTTCCAGTGTTTAGTGTATTGGTCTTTATGACAGTACTGTGCTGTTTTTACTACTGTAGCTAGGTAATATGTTTTAAATTCTTGAATTGAGAGTCCTCAAACTTCATTCTTCTTTTTTAAGATCTTTTTGGGTATTTGGGGCCCCTTAGCCTTCCAAATAAATTTGATAAATTGTTTTTCCATGTCTGCAAAGAAGACTGTTGGGAATTTTATTGGGATTGTGTTGAATCTGTACATCAATTTGGGTAGAATTGAAATCTTAATGATATTTAGTCTTCCAATCCATAAACATGGAATGTCTGTCTATTTATTTAAGTCTTCTGTTTCTTTTCTCAATGTTTTGTAGTTTTCTGAATACAGTTCCTTTATGTCCTTGATTAAGTTTATTCATAAATATTTGATTGTATAGTTGCTATTTTAAATGGAATTTTCTTTCTGATTTCCTCCTCAGATTGCACATTAATAGTGTATGGAAATTGATTGATTTTTGTATACTAATCTTATATCCTGCCACTTTGCTGAACTCGTTTATTAGTTCTAGTAGCTTTCTTGTAGATTTTTCGGAGATTCTGGATATAGAATCACATCATCAGTGAATAGTGACAGTTTTACTTCTTCCTTTCCTATTTGGGGGACTTTTATTTCTTTATCTAGCCTAATTGCTCTAGCTAGAACCTCTAGCACAATATTGAATAATAATGGTGACAGTGTACATCCTTGTCTTGTTCCTGAACTCAGCGGGAAAGCCTTCAGTCTTTCACCATTGAGTAGTATGCTAGCTGTTGGTTTTTCATATATGGATTTTACCATATTGAGAAAACTTCCTTCTATTCCTATTATTTGGAATGTTTTTATTAAGAAAGGGTGCTGTATTTTGTCAAATGCCTTTTCTGCATCAATTGAGAGGATCATGTGATTTTTCTTCTTCAATTTATCAATGTGGCTTATTACACTATGTAATTGATTTTCCTGTGTTGAACCATCCTTGCACATCTGGGATAAAACCCACTTGATCATGGTGTATAATTCTTTCAATGTGTGTTTGGATTTGTTTGCAAGTATTTTGTCAAAGATTTTTGCATCTATATTCATTAGGGTTATTGGTCTGTAATTTTCTTTTTTCATAGTATCTTTACATGGTTTCAGTATTAAAGTGATGTTGGCTTCATAGAATGAGTTCGGTACTATTCTTACCAGATCAATTTTTTGGAAGAGCTTGAGCAAGATTGGATTTACATGATCTTTGAATGATTGGTAGAATTCATCTGTGAAGCCATCTAGACCTGGGCTTTTCATCTTTGGTAGGGTTTGATGAATGTTTCAATCTCTTCATTTGTAATTGGTTTGTTGATGTCTTCTATTTCTTCTAAGTTCAGTGTAGGTGGTTTGTGTGTTTCCAGGAATTTGTCCATCTTGTCTATATTTTCTAGGTTTTTGGTATGCAGTTGTTCATAGTATCCTCTTATGATCTCTCTTATTTTTGTGGGATCAGTGGTAATGTCCCACTCTCATTTCTGATTTTATTTATTTGAGTCTTCTTTCTTTTTTTCTTTGTCAGTCTTGCTAATGATTTGTCAATTTTTATTGATCTTCTTAAAGAACCAACTTTTGGTTTGTTGATTCTATTTTTTTTTGGTCTCGATTTCATTTATTTCTGCTCTGATCTTTACTATTTCTTCCCTTTGTCTTGGGTTGGCTTAGGATTAGTTTGCTATTCTTTTTATAGTTCCTCCAGATGTGCAGTCAGATCTTTCATTTTAGCTTTCTTCTTTTTTAATGTAAGCATTGAGGGCTATAAATATCCCTCTCAGCACTGTCTTTGCTGACATAGAGTTTGTGTCCCATAGATTTTGATATGTTGTGATCTCATTTTCATTTGTCTCAAGATATTTGCTGAATTCTCTAGTAATTTTTCTTAGACCCACTGATTATTTAAGAGTGTATTGTTTAATCTTCATGTATTTATAAATTTTCCCTTTTTTCACCCAATATTGATTTCCAGCTTCATTATGTTATGATCAGAGGAAGTGTTTTGTATAATTTCAAACTTTTTAATTTATTGAGATTGGTCTTGCAACCCAACCTATGGTCTCTCTTGGAGAAGGATTCATGAGCACTTGAAAAGAAAATATATCATGCTCTTTAGGGGTGCAATTCTCTATAGCTGTCTGTTAGGTCATGATCATTTATCATATTATTCAAGCTCTCTGTTTCGTTCTTTATCATCTGTCCAGATGTTCTACCCAATACTGGTGTTGTATTGAAGTATCCAACTATTGTTGTAGAGACATCTATTTTTCCCTTCAGTATTGCCAGTGTGTGCCTCATGTATCTTGGGATATTAGGTTAGGTGCATAAATATTTAGTATAGTTATTTCCTCTTGGTGAATTGCCCCTTTTATTAATTTACAAAGACCTTCTTCATCTCTTATAACAGTTTTGCATTTGAAATCTATTTTGTCTAATATTAGTATCGCGCTTCAGCTTTTATTTTGGTTACTATTTACATTGAATACCTTTTTCCAATCTTTTACTTTTAACCTGGTTGTGTCTTTACATGTAGGTGGGTCTTTTGTACAGAACATATAGATGGCTTATTTTTTTTTCCACTCTTTCAGTCTATATCTTTTGACTGGGGAATTCAAGCCATTAACAGTCAACATTATTACCTTAAAGACATTACTTACTCCATCCATTTTGTCCTTTGGTTCTCTGTTGTTATATCATTCTATTGTCTGTCTTCTTATCCTTCCTAATAATCTTCATTTCTAAACTCTTCTCCAAATCTCTCACCCTTGTTTTTTCCTTTCAAGGTGCAGCACTCCTTTTAGTATCTCTTGTAATTCTGGTCTTTTGGTAACATAATCTATCAGTTTTTGTTTGTCTGTGAAGACTTTGAACTCACCCTCATTTTTGAAGGACATTTCTGCCAGATACAGAATTCTTGCCTGGCAGTTTTTTTCTTTCAGTACCTTAAATACTTCATACCACCTTCTACTTGCCTCCATGGTTTCTGAAGAGAGGTTGGCACTTAATCTTATCAAGTTTCCCTTATATGTGATGCTTTGCTTTTCTCTTGGTGCTTTCAGAATCTTCTCTTTATCTCTGAT
>JAQZBX010034184.1:0-24997 GCA_029593785.1 Cabassous unicinctus
ACCATCACCCCAGGTGCCCCAGTGTTAGTGTCATGAGAAAGTTTACCGCCTGTAGCTCCCTTTCGATGTATCTGGATGCCTGCACACGAGAAGGCAGGAGATTATCTGGCCCAATGTTAGCGTCATGCTTGTTCCTTTCACCTGTTTTAGCAATCTAGGTGCGAGTGTTTATATTATATAGCCATAGGGATAATTTGGCAAACCAGAACGTCCGAAACTCCTATTGCTAACTGAGCAACAAAGGAGACCGTTGTCCAGTGAGCTCAACCACATCAGAGATCTTCTCCAATATCAAATGTTACTAATAAATCCGAGGAAATGGGCAGTCAAGAGGCTCAGACAAAGCAGAGAGTGGCCTGGGACTTCAAGGGCAGCTTTTCAGACCTGTCTTCCCAGGGTAGAGCCGCCCTCTGTGGCCCAGAGCACAGAGGGGCCTCCAAGCAAAGATTTGGATGTTATGCCTTGAAAGGGCAGGAGCACTTACTTCACTAAACTTCTTTATTCAAACCCCAGAGACGTGTATGCTCATACGGCTTTCTCCAGGGAGCCAGGCCTTGTAGATTCTAAGTGTAGATCCCGCTAAGGGCAGTGACGAGACAGGTTGAATTCTCTTCCTCCTGCCAGATGTTATCAGCCTATTTGCCTGCATGTCCCGTTGATGAGGAGACCGGACCAGGGCACCTGCTTTCTTTTCTTTACCTGCCCCAGGGATGCACTGGCCCCAAAAGGAAGTGACTGACCATAAGCCGCTGCTGAAACACCTTCTCCCAGCCTCTGAGAAAACCCAGCTGCCTGGACTAACAGGAGCAGTGTTTTCAACCAGGGTGCGTGTTAGAATCACTGCAAATGATTTTTAAAATACACCTATCAACGCTGGGCCTCCAGAGATTATGATTGAGTGGGTCTCAAACAGGGTCAGTTCATATTTTTAACAGGTACCCTGACAGCTGAAAACTACCTCAGAAATCTGGGAAGTAAATCAGAATGCCTCCCTTGCTTGACCCCGGGTTTGAGCTCAATCTGTTCTCAGTTGACCGAAAGCATCACAGTCTTGCCCTGGCAGGCACTGTGTGCCGGAGAACGCCTTTGAGAGTGAAACTGGTCACTTTCTCCTGGTGCTTTAGGTGCAGCCGCAAGGCTGAGCCTCAATCCCAGGGCAAACTCTTGAGCTCTTGTGCCAATTTGCCAGCGGTATTATCTGTGATGCAATTTCATTATGTCCTGGCTAGATGGCCAATTTAGTCTGGACTTTGGGCCGATTGGCTTTCGGAATGTGTTCCAGGGATAATGGAGACGTTCTCAAGAGATAGAATTTATAGGGATACGGGGAAGGATGAGAGCCAGTTAGGGCCTTCGTTCTGACTCAGCCAATCCGCAGGCCCCGTTTGATCATCGCTATGTACTGGTGATTGATGTCACCGTTTATGAAGTCGTCTAACTATTTCCTATGACTAACGTGCCCTACTTGAGGCACATACATGTGTTATCTCCTTTAGTACTTCCAGCAACCCTTTGTGGCTCAGATTGTCATTCCTAATCTACAAAAGGGAAAATGGGGCTCGAAGCGTTTGGACAGCTTGCTCCAGGTCGCAGAGCTGGGCCCTCTGGAGCCAGGGTCCAAGCTACAGTCTGCTCAGGGCTCACAGTCTCACTCTCTTACAAAGGGGTCTGCTCAGGTTTTTAAATTACCCTCTTGGTAACTTGAAAAAGATCCCTCCATGCCCACCCACCTGTCTCCATATAACCCTCTGAGTGCTGCCTCTCGGCCCAGTATCCCTACTTTGCTCCTGCCTCTGCACCCACATTTTTTGGCTGGACTTCCCAATAAGGGGGCCGTGGCTCTCCTCACGGTGCTGGCCTTTGCCTTTTTCTCTAGATCCTGCCCCTGGCTTCACCCCACTGAGGTGAGCCCCGGAGAAGAGACTCCCACCCACCTTTGGTAAAGACTCAGAAAGCCATTCAGCTGTTGCCTATTAAAACCTCATTTCTAATCTGCAGGCAGCTCTCCTTCCCATTTTCCCGAGTCCGTACTTATTCTTCTGTCCTTTACGTATCCAGCAATTGCTGATATCCTGGCATGTGTCGGCTCTGAGAAACTCCATAGCTGCCTGGACATTGCTAAGCAATAATTTAATAAATGTTTTGAAGGTTTGCTTTATAGAAACACTACAGTAAATGCCTATGGTACAAAGACTAATAAATGATAACTTCCACCGTCCACATCACCAGAATCTATTTGTAGAAACAGGTAAACAAACAACCAGGGTAAGGCTGGACACTTTAAGAGTGACGACGAGGGTGGCAAGGCGCGGCGGAGGCGCAGGAACCGCAATGCACGCCCGGTCACCGCGGTGGGCACAGAGGCCTGGCCAGGCTCCGTGTGCTCCTCATTCTGCCTGAGCTGCCAGGAGACTTTACAGGTGGCAAACGTGACCCGAAGGAGCTAAGTGGTGAGAGGAACGGAAGCCAAGGCTTTGGGCCTAAGGAAACGCCTACGGTGTGTTGTGCTTTGAAACCATGAGTTTCCCTGTGTGCTGGAGACTGCGCCTGCTTTGGGGAGGAGGAGGTGGGAGGAAAGAGAGGAAGGCGGGTAAGGACAGAAAACTGATCGTGAGGTGCCCCGTGTGCATATGAAAGAGTTTGCTGTGAGGAGAAAGAGACGGGCCCTGAAGTCCATTCAGAAAGACGTCAGATGGAAGGGACAGCTATTCAGAAGGACGGCCAGGTTGCACGCTTGTAGCGACGGAGGTTGGAGTGGAGAGAGAAACCAGACAGAAGGAGGCTGATGGGATGACTGTTGCAACGGCCAACATAGGTTTTGTTCTTAAATTTCCTTGGAAACGATTTGGTTAGGGAGAATGTATAAGTCTTCCCGATCCTTTGCCTCTGAGGGATGGCAGAGGAATCGAAAATGACTGGCAAGGGTGCCTAGATGGGCGGCGGCTCTGTCCATGGAGATCGCGTTTGGACAGTGCTCAGCAGGATTCTGCGGGGAAAGAAGCAGAGTCTCGCGTAGGTCTCCTTGAGTTCGAGTTGCCTGTTGAACATCCAGGAGATGCCTAATAGGGGGGTGAATGGATGGGTCTGATCTCAGGAGTGAAATCTATGCAATAAATATAGGCCAAAAATATTCGACAGAAGTGAGAGGTGAGAATCTGTTTTGAAGCCTTGTTTATATAATAATGCCACCAGAAAACAGAGAGTTAAATCCTGCGTGTGCGAGCCAAGAAGTGCTGCTGAATTTACTGTCCCAGCACCAGCGCTGCGTTCCAATGTTCTGGCAGCAGCCACATCTGCCGCGCTTGGCCTAACAAGAGAATTAAGTCTTCAGTGACAAGAAAATAGGCTGGTGCACTCAATTTCCCCTGGCCCGTTTTAACCTTTTTGCTAACATATTTGCATAGACTTTTATAGAAACAACAGAACAAAGTTCTGTCTCAGACCTCTCTGTTCTAAGCTCTTTATATATTAATTCATTTACTCTACACAACAGCCATAAAGATAATGTCAGTTTTTATGCCCATTTCACAGATGAGGATGTTGAGGTGCAGGGAATTAAGTACAAAGTTCGTCTAAATGCTAACTGGTGGGGCAGGATGCTTTGTCACCACATCTCACTGCGTCCTGGAGAAGGATGATTCGCATTCACCTCCAATACCGGAGCTGGTGAAAATGGGAAAGTGTGAAGGCAGATGACATCCAATGACTCCCAGCTATGCCATGTGTTTCCTACATGATTGGATAATTATTCCTATTGAAGCTCCAACGCTCACTTCTAGAAATATATTGAAGCTCCCCTGAGGTGCTGCATGTGAAGTAGCATCAGCTGTGGAGGGAGCGCTCAACATCCATTCATTCCTTTCCCGCCTCCTGCGGAAAGAATTCCTTCATCTGAGTGTCCTGAATATATTTCATATACTGTGCAAAATTGAGTGTAAAAATGTATACATACATGCATTTCCACTTATCTGATGAAAAGGGCCATCTGGGCAAAGAACTAGTTCATAAAATGGTTCATAAAAATGCATAGACTTAAAAAAGAAAAAAGAAAGAAATTAGATACTACCCTGCAGCATTATGTTAAAAAATAAGCTATTGAGTGCAAAAGTATTGGAAAATGTTTTAAAATGCCAGGAAAATAATTTTACTCTTGAAATATTTGTATTTACTTTCATGGAAATTATTTTAGATATAAAATTTATATATGAAAGGATAGTTACATGATGGACCCAAGCTGTGCTAATTAATTTGATAATTTTTGGACTTTTGTGTGTATATATATGTGAGAGAGAGAATAAGAGAAAAAGAAAGAGACGGATGCATGCTGGGCATATTCTATGAGTTCTTAGACTCAAGGAAAATATTCCATTTTAGACCTAATTGGTAAGGTCCTGTGTTGCTCAGAGAATTTTATGCTTTACATTTGATTCTGTACACGTGTGAAGAAATATACGCAATTGTCATATCTATATAAATCAAGTGTAGTAAAAAGGGTCCTGTTGTATGGGGATGAGTGCAGCGTGCACTGTCCCTAGCTGGCCCAGGCAGCCCTTATTTCATGCCACACAGCTGTCAGCCTAGAAAGAACCAGGAAGAAGACAGAATAAACGTGTTTTGCATCGGCTTTTGTGTCCTTTGCTAGTAAGGATGAACCCAGGTTAAAACTGCTTCTCTTTTTTGGGATAAAGAGCTCAGAATGAGGACTTTTTACAACGACACTGCCTCACACGTTCTCCTGGAGAGAAGAGCCGTTGCTCCGGAAGATTGTGCTCTTGAGAAAATGCGAAATACATCTACAAGAGTAGATGACGGTAGAAGCTGGACATGAATCAGGTAAAAGTTTGAAGAATTGAAAGATTCCTGGAGGAACAAAAGAGCCAATGCTGAAAAACCACTCTCCATCACATTTAAAAGAGCCCGCTAGTGCCCGTAGGAATGGGTTGGTCTGCCTTTTCTCTCATTTAAAATTTAAATGGTGTTTTTAAATGTTTTTCCAAAGGGAAATTTTTTATTATTCCCTGTTAATAAAATAGATAGGAGTTAAAATTTCCGATTTGAATGGGGAAAAACACGGAATTCTAAGAGGCCAGTCTTGTTGTGTTGTTGTGTGCCCTTGCCCTGGGCACCTCTAATTCAACTTTATGAAAAACTTGGTTCTCTGAACACAGTTTGAAAATCATTCATTTATTCTGAAATTCCTCTTCAAATTGTTAAGACTAATATGCTGATTGACAGAAACCTGAATTTTGGAACTCTTTTATACAACGTTCCTGAAAAAGCATTCATCAGTCTCTGTTTTAATATCACTAACAACATAATATTCAATCCCTTTGCATTATTGCAAAATTTCACTGATAAGAAAGTTATGATGTTGGACTGAAATCACTATCTAAGTCACCAAAAATTAATTTGGCCTTCTCCGGGAAAAAGATAATTTGCATAATTGTTTTTCAAAATATTCCAATTCTAGTACTTCTCCTAAATATGGTTTCTAGAATCATGTTTATCTTGATCCTCCTCCTCTGAATTCTCTCCATTGTATTTAGATCTTTCTTGAAAAGTGTTATCTGAAAATACAAAAATAATACCTCCTAAGAGTTGTTCTTATGTAATTTTATTCATAAAAGTTTAAAGACGTTATCTTGATACCATATAAATACTTAATAAAGGTATAAAGAATTTAATAGAATTCATTATATTTGAATAGTTGACATTTTATCTTCCACTGAAGTTGTCAATATCTCACATATGCAAATTTCATATATTTCTACTTTCATCCTATAAGCACAGGTAAATGTTACAGTTATATAAAAGTAAGCTGCTCAGAGTCAAGTCATAGTAACATCAATCAATTAGGTAGTGGAAAGTCTAGAGATAGAATCTTACCCAGTGTCCCCCAACGTCGTTTGAGCCTAGATAAGGTGACATCAATCAAACAGCTGATCCTTAACTAAAAACTATCATAAAACAGACATGGCATGAGGGATTCAGTAGGCCAATGTATGATATGGATTAAAAAGAAGTAAAACTGAAGACAGCACCTTCTTATAATTGTAACAAATGTACCACGCCAAAGCAAGGTGTCAGTAATAGGGTGGTGTGGGGATTCTGTATGTCTTCCACGATTGTTCTGTAAACCCATAAGCTCTCTAATAAATAAAAAAGAAGTAAAAACTAACTGTTAGTCTTTGGGGAGTTCACTTTCTACAAGACAGCATGACGACCTCCGTGGTATCACTCCCGGCTGAAACTGGTGAATGTTATTTTTAAAAATTAGTCTCTGGAAATGGTCTTAAACAGCATCTGTCAAATAAACAGTTATTCAAGAAAATCAATTAAACCTCAGTAAGAAAAGTGAGGGTGTGAGGTGTTTGAACCTAGGTCCGCTCCTTTCGTCTCCCTCATCGCAGTGAGACTGGCACAAGCAAAAGCACAGGGCTCCGTCTCCCTCCACCAGCTCCCAGTCAGAGCGCTATCTTGGAGCAGGTCAAGAGTCTGCATTTTCCGGCCCGCCCCCAGGTACAGGCTGCACAGGCTCAATTCCAGGTGAGTGCCCTGGCTCGTGTGATGGAAGTTCTGCCTTGGGCAAGGCACCAGTGAGAACCCCGGGTCTGGGAACAGCCTTCCCTGGCTCAAGAGTTGACGGTTACAGGCTGGGAATGACAAGCTGAGGAGACATGGGTTGTTTAACTCCTCGACCAACTGCTCAGCTCCTAATATGACTGTTTCACTCAGAGAAGAATGCCACTGTCCCTGCCCCTAGCTCCAGAAGTCTGCCTCGGAGGTTTTGCCAGGGATAAAAATAAGGTTGTAACCAGAGCACTCTGACTTTCTTTCCAAAGGAAATGACTTCATTTGAAATAGAATATGGAGAATTTCCAGCCTAATGATGTTTCCCCAAACAGTAAAGGTTGTAGTGGAAGGCAATTGCAAGGAGCTTGATAGATTCCTTGGAAATACAGCCTGAACTCTAGGCTGCCTGGTTTACCACAGTGAATTAGAGAGAGAGCGAGCTAGTAAAATCCCTGCATGTAAATGTCCGAAGGCAGTTAGGTAACATAAAGTGTTCAAAGGAATAAATGTGGGCAACCAAGAATCCTATATCCAGTAAAACTATCTTTTAATAAATGAAGTCATTTTGAAAGCATATAGTGCTATCTTTCCCAGAACTCTCCACCCCAAATTAATGTCCCCAAACACACACATTATTTCTTAGCAAATGATAAATATTTCATGAGTCTTTTATTTTCTTTGTAAAACCCCAAATTGAAATAAACATCCTGGTCTTTTTCAAAGGTCCCCGGGCCAAATGGGTTAAACTGAGTTTACTTACTGCCGTGACGCTCTGCTGAAGAGAACAGGTGCGCGGCACTCTTTCAGCATGGTGACTCTGCCCGCAATTGGAGCTCTGTGATGCGTGTGTTTGGTGTCAGCGACTGGCTCTCCCAGGTTTGCAGGGAGCAGAGCCTCCTTCAACCAGATGCACCTGACCCAGACTTTGAATGGGAATGTCACAGAGAGGAACAGCCCTCAGGCTGCCCAGGGGATGGTTCCAATGATGCGGAGCTCGCAGGCAGCAGTGGTTCCCGCAGGGTGTGGGTGGCCCCATCAGTGCCCTGTGCCGCAGGGACACGGATGCGTGACAGCATCTGTCTGTGGCTGATCCTGTGGGAAGTGCCTGATTATCTCCTCCCTGAGCTTGGCTCTCCAGCATCTTCTATCCTTTTTAATAAGTTGATGCCTGCCTAACTTAGCCAGACTACAATTCCTACGGATGAAGGCGGCCACTGTTTCGATTTTCAGAGAACTTCACAAAAGAGCTCCAACTATCTGAAGAAGGATATTAGACGTTCTGCACTTGATGCTTATAATCCTCACAATGCCCTCTCGAAACGTTATTCACTCTATGTTGGTAGCACTTGTGATATGAGCAATAACTCATTGAGTTCAATAAGGACAATTATCACTCTGATAATAATAAATTGAATGATAATGTTATGCCAATATACCAATTCGAAAGATATATAAGAATTGAATTTTTATTAGCCTAGGTGTAAAATTGAGTTGTTTGAGGGAAGGAAGGATGTAAAATTTACTAGCTATCCACAACTGCAAGCAAAATAGTTGCATCTGTCTGCCCCCATGGGATCTAAGCCCCCTCTCAATTAGAAGCAGAGTAGGCATCACCATCTCCAAATCCTCAATATTAAGGAATGAACAAACATAAGGAGGGAATACAACTATGGACTAAAGTAGACTTATGATTATTCTAGCAATGGAAGAACTTGTAGCATTACTATAAAGACAGTGGTGACCAGAGGTTCTGAGGGAAGGGAGAGGGAAGAATAGGTGTAACATGGGGCATTTGGGGGACATTGGAATTGTCCTGCATGACATTGGAATAATGGATACAGGCCATTATACATTTTGTCAAAACCTATAAAATTGTGCAGGGCAGAATGTAAACCATAATGTAAACTGTGGACTATGGTTAGTAGCAATGCTTCAATATGCGTTCATCAACTATAACAAACTTACCACCCTAGTGAAAGATGGGGCAGAGTGGTGGAGAGGGAGGGGACAGGGTATATGGGGATCCCCTATATTTTTGATGTAACATTTATGTAATCTAACGGTTCTTTAAAAATAAAAAATTTAAATTTACAAGCTGTAAGAAGTGCTTAGAATATACACAAAATACCTCTGCTGCCTGCACTCCCACTCCTGTCTCAGAGCCCCCTCTCCAAGCCATGCATGCTGCAGAGACTTTCCACTGTCTCAACTTCTCCTCTTCTACAACCTGCTCAGACATCAATCATGGAATCACAAATTGGATTGCAGAATTTGTTCATATATCTGCCTTCCCTTATGAGAATGTGAGTTCTCTGTGGACAAAATATAGCTTCTCTCTCATACACTTATCATAATTTCATGCTATGCTTAATTAATATTCATTAAATATATATAAATATATCCAAAAAAGGGTGAGTCTATGCAACACACTCGAGTGGTGGAAAATGTCAGTGGACAGTCATCTTAAAATTTTGTGGACAGAATTCCTTGGAAATTTGGGTTTTATGTATACATGAATATCTCTGGCCCTCTAGAGCGCTAGCAGAGGCACGGCTGCTTCTGTGGACCTCGTGATCATGGAAGTGCTTGGGCAATCTTCCTTAACCTCCCCCAAGACAGTGAGCACCCAGGCATCACCTCTGACGGGAAACGCGCCCTGAGCATCCCAGAAGGGCTTCTTTAGTGTCCCAGGATAATGCTGAGGTGGTATTTATTGTACCATTTGCCACATCAGATGGCCACTGCTTTCTACATGACTTTATTTCTCACTTGACAATATTTTTACTTGGCAAAGCTGTGAACTATTGATTGCACATAAAAGGGGCATTATCATGTTTCTTTTTCAGAAAGTCTAGCAGAGTGTCAGGCCCTTTATAGAAGAGAACAACAAATGTTTACTGAGTTGAGCAGAACAGTGTCTGATACCTGTTCTTCCATGTAACACATCTACAGCATCACAGCAGTGCTGTGTGTGTGTGTGTGTGTGTGTTCACACTTAACTTCTGGAGAGAGGGATGGCATTAAGAAGTATTTGAAGTCCTGCTCTGTGGTCATTGCTAAACTACTGTCTACAATCTATTAAACTAGTCACTAAATCTCACATAGGTCATTGGAATTTGTCCATAACTGGATAGAAATATTTATAACTTCATAAGGAAACAATTTTAATATGCAAAGTTGATTTGGATGACTACATTTGGATGCATTTATTAGAAAACCTGCTCCATTATGTTGAAGTTGAACTTCAAACATCTATGCTGCATCAGTCTGTCATATTCAATTAGAAGTTTTTTCAAGAACTTCTAAAATGATTTTCACGACAAAGCAGGAAAAACTCCATTTAGACACACCAAATTTTCATGGGTTCATGGAGCCCATCTGTGAAAAATTACGGCCCATTAGAAATGAAAATGTGTAAGTTACAGAGTAAAAGAGTACTAATCAAATATTCCAAAAGTGAAAGCAAAGTCTCTGAGCATTAGTTTATTTACAGCATGAATAATTTAATATCCGCCTCAGATTTCATCGCAAGCCACGGTCAATTAATTAAATTAGTAACAATGTGTAAATAATGGATCATTCCTATGCCCTAGAATCTTTAAGAATTATTGCAATGTTAAAAGGATTATAAATAACAGGATTGTTTTCCCAAAGATTTTCTGTCAGAGAAATAGGAATTTATTATGAGAATTTAGGATAGAATATTTGTTTTTCTTTTAAACTTCTTAGCTGAGAGTGAATATGGATATTGTCCATGGAATTTGCTTAAAAAATCTTGAAAAATTTAGAGCAATATCAATGCGTCTGCTTTTCCAAATTTCATTTTTGTTGTGACTGTCTATAAATCTAGTATTTTGCGTTTATGAACTCATTAGATTCCTACAAGGACACTCTATGGCAAGAACTTTTCTAATCCTCAGTTTACAGGGAGGACTTGGAGCTGCAGAGAGTTGGCTTAAATGCCTGAGGTCGCAGCACACGTGGCAGAGTTGGGGCTTCCCAGACCATCCCACCTACAGGCGGCCATTGAAACTGTCCGACACTTGTGGAGGTGGGCAGTTACTGCAATGGGTAATTACCACTCTAATGGAAAACGGATTTGTCAATTTGGAAGCTTCATTATTTCTCCAGGGGAACGCTGGGCTCCTGGGGAAGATCCCTCAACAGTTCAGTATGAATCTCTGACCTCTGAGTAACTCAAGGGCTAATTTTCTTGTTTTCTATGCCTAGCAGAAATGACCAATTTGACAACTGGGGCAGGTAATGTTTTAGAGAGATAGTAAGGCCTAAATCTGAATCGTGGCTTCATCGCTTGCTAACTTTCAGACGTGTGTGGATCTATTTTATCGCCACGTTTCAGAGTCTCATTTTGCAAGCAGGGATAATGATGCCTAATGAAAGGGTGGAAATTGCATTAATTTTATAGGTAACTCTGCCTGGCTTAGAGCTATCCATATATATTTTAGTTCAGAGCTCAATAAAATTTTTCTCTCTTCACACAGTAATATATTTTTTCTCTTCACACAGTAAAAATATTTGAATAAATTAAACACTAAATATTCTTGCTTTGCTTTTTAAATATTGCAGTTATGAGAAAGTTATAGAATTTAATTATTTGCCATAAAAGAATGTGGCAGTTGTGGTTGAATTTTTAACACGGTTTTGATTACAAATACCATTTTGTTATGCAGTTTATACAATAAGTTAAAATGAGTTTTTTAAAAAGGTATCTTATTTGTTGTTTTAGCTTTTATCCTTGAAAATGAATACTTAATCTCATTCCAAAAAAAATCGATGAATTGCAACTGAAAAATTAAAGTGCTTATTAAGTGTTCATTTGCACCAAAGCTCCAAAGCAGAGTTTAGTTAATTTGCTAGTTAATACTTTTTTTTTCATCTGTGCTACTTACCTCAGGGCATTTTATAACCAAGAGCTTGTTATTTTGCAGAAGCTTTTGTCCACAATTAGTAAATGAATCTCTTGTGCTCTCAATATCACTGCAGTAAAAGCAGTTTGCCCAGCTATTCCCTCTAATAACTGGGCCCTGCATAAACTAATCCCAAGAACCTGAAGGAAAGAAAATGTGTCTCTGTGGCACCAGTGAGCTCCGGGGGATTCTTACGGAGGGGTGCCTGAGCCCTGCTGAGGATGCCCGACCTTCTCATAGAATGCAATTGCAAGGCCTCCCAAGAAGTGTGCTGCACATTGAATTGACTTTCTCCACATTTGCCACTTGCTTTTGCCAGGCTGGTAAGTAGAAAACCAAATGCCATTTATTGAGCCATAAAAGCTGCCTGGGCAATGCCATGCATAGGGAGCTCTTGTTCAAGTAAGTTTTATTAAATACTTGTACATATATGTGTAAAGGGGTGGGACAGACAGGAAGAGGATTCAAACTGCAAGTCTTTGTTCTTGCTTCTAGACAATGAACTTCGTCTCTTCCCAAAGAAATCGAGATGATTAATACCCAGGTCAACTGTTACATATAAGAACAAACCTAGCCTCTGGACCATTCCACTAAAGCGATTCATATCGACAGAGGTCAGAGAAGGTGGACTGCACTGTAGCCTAGCATTTAAGAATTTCTGTGAGTCAGAAATAGGTGGTATCAATCTTACTTTGCCATACACTAAATGTTTAAATTGAGCAGGTTAGTCAACCTACATTAATCTCAATTTCATAATCTATAAAATAGGCAAAATGATATCTAATAGTCTTGTTAAAAATTAAATCAGATTATTTAAAATAATTAGCACAGTGCCTTTCATAAAATAAATATTTGATAAATAATATCTATACAATCTTGCAAGGAAGGAGGGTAGGTAAAATCTCCTTAGACATAGCATTAAACTAATATTTTATGTTTTAGCTCAGAGTAGGAATGTAAAGATATTACATAAAGACATAAGACTTTTCAAGAGAAAGAAAATATCAGCAAGGACTGAAAGAAAGGTCTATGCTGAATTTATGCAAAACATGAATAAATTCAATAAATTAGGCTAGATTATAGAGTGCATTAATAGAGTTTGAAAAACACCTATGGTCGATTGAACCAAACTTGGCAGACACATTGAATGGAAGGCCACGAGGCTGTATTTATTTAGTAAATAATATGGAGCAGTATTTGAGCAGGGGTATGGAATGTCAAGAACTGAAGTTTAGAACGTTTCTGCAATAGCATATGTGTAATTAATAAGAGAGCCAGAGACTTGGAGGCAATAAGCCCTTTTAGAAAATAATGGGAGTTCATATCAGAGAAAGGAGAGATTTAAGTGGGAATGGACAAGATGAGATTTGGAACCAGTGTTACTGATTATGAGAGACGAGTCCCAAGAACTGAGCAAGCATCTGGACACGTGGAGGGAAGCAGGAGAACTGAAATGACCATTCTTTTATTGACTCATTATTTTGACAAATATTTGTGGAGCACCTCTGCGCCACTCTTGTACTTGGTGCTGAAAAATATAGGAGTGAAGAAAAAAGATAAAGCTCAATCATTCTGTAAGCTTACATTGTAGGATGACTCCAAATAATTATTCTGGTTAATTGGTAATTTTATTTTTTAAAAGATTGAGAAGGAGAGAACTTTAATCATACCATCCCTCTTTTCTACAAATAAATATCATAAAAAGAGATAAAGATAACATAAATAGCAATGAAGCCTTGAAAAATTAATATCTAATAAAACTATAGACTCCAAAACATTTTAAAAAGCAATAACAAAAGCACCTGAGATTGAGCAAAAGTGTCAGAGGAGAAACTGAAGACATGGAGCTCATTACCACTCAACATGTCAATGGTCAACCCAATATACAATGGACAAAAGTTTATGCATACATTTTCACTAAGATATACAATGTCAGAATGCAAATAAGAATCACAGTGAAATAACATCACACACCTACTAGAACGACTAACATTTAAAAAACAGACAATAAAAATATTGCCAAGGATGCAAGGAAGTCAAACTCCCATACATTTCTGGAAGGAATGTAAAATGTTACAGCTAGTTCAGAAAACAATTAGTCAGTTTCTTCTCAAGCAAAATGTACATTTACCATATAACCTAGTAACCCAGGTCATATTTATCCAAGAAAAATGAAAACCTATGTTCCCATAAATACCTGTGCACAATTGTTTACAGTTTTATTCTTAATAGCTAAAAATAGGAAACATTCTCAATTCCCAGCCAAATAAGGAATAGGTAAACAAATGTACATCCATTCAGTGGAACCCAACCCAGTAATAGAGAGAAACAAGTTACTGATCCATGTAACTATTAGAAGACTTTCAAAGTCATCTTACTAAGTGAAGGAAGCCAGACACAAAGTCTACACATGGTATGATTCCATTTAAAGAACACTCTGGAAAAGGCAAAACTATAGAGCACAGATCAGTTTTGCCAGGGTTTAGGGGTAGGGAGAAGGAAACAGCTGCAAAAGAACTTGATGTGATATAAAAGTTCTATATCTCAAATGTGGTGGTGGTTAAATGATAGACCTTTGTCAAAGCTCGTAGAACATTACACCTAAAAAGAATAATTTTTATTGCATTCAAATTATACCTCCATAAACTGAGTTTAAAATATCATAAAGCAATCAGTTTTACTCTGAAATATTAAAATATTTTCAAAAGTCTTGACTCAGTAGGAAATAAGCACCCAAACTGCAGAATTTCCAGATAATAAAAATAATAAAAACAGTGCATTAGAGGATGCAGCTAAGTCAGTTTTCATAACAAAATGAGAGACTTGAATACTTATAGCAACTAAAATAAGAAAAAAACGAATTAAACATCTGTGTTAAAAAAGAAAATAAACAATAAAAAATCAAAATACTGTCTAATAACAGACATTCCTACTTAAGTCAGAAAATTAAAAAGTGCCCATTCTCATCATTATTATTTAATTTTCTACCAAAAAAGGAGGTATAAAAATTTGCAAGGAGGAAATGCAATTATAATTATTTGCAGATAATATGATTATACTCCTGGGAAAACCAAGAGACTCATTTGAAAGTTATTAAAAATAATAATGGAATTTAATAAGGCAGGGAGTGCAAATTAATACATGGAAACCAATAACTTTGATAGTGGTAAAGTGCCGGCTTCCCACATACGAGGCCCCAGGTTCAATCCCCAGGTACCTCAAAAAAAAAAAATTAACGTGGGATTCAAAACACATTTTCAGGAGCACATGAAGTTGAAATACCTAAAATAAACTAAACAATAAATGTTAAAGTTCTATATGAAGAAATTCCAAGTGCTAACAAACAAAAGAATAAATGAATATAAATAATAGCATGCTCTTGGTCACAAAGACTGAATGTTATCTGAAAGACCCCTGCAGCTGCTGTGGAGGCTGGCGGGGAACACTGGCTGTCCTCTGGCTGCTGAGTGCTGGAAGCCAGCAGGCACCTCAGCCCTGCAAACACGAAGGACTGAGTTCTGCCAAAAAACACATGGACTTGGAAGAGGACCCCGAGCTCCAGAGAGGAAGGCAGCCTGGCCGACACCCTGGCGAGATGCCCAGCAAAGAGCCCTGCCAACCCACGCCCAAACTCCTGCCTCACGGAGGCCGTGAGAGAATAGGTGCCTGTTGTTTAAAGCCACTATATTTGTGGTAATTTCTTGCACTGAAATAAAATATTAATTCGCTACCTAAAATATTTTATAAATAAACATACCAACAGTTCTAAATTTTGTCTCAAAAATTAAACCAAAATTATATCCAGGAAAACTCTGAGAAGGAGAAAAAAAGAACTAATACTTCCAGAAATTAAGAGATTAAAAAGTCTCCGAAATTAACATCGTGCAGTTGTCTCACGTCAGTAGCCATAGGTCAACAAAACTCGGAACATCCAGAAACGTACTTGAACACAGAATGTATGTTAATCTATGATGCTAATATCATGTGGAATATGGCGATGGCATGCATACACATAGACTATGTATGTATGGGTATGTCATAAAATCAGTGAGGAAAAGCTGGACATCTCAAAACAATGAGATTGCTGTGACTAGAAAACAATTTTCCAATTTATTGGAATTACATCGTTCATAAAATCTGTTATCCTGATTTGAGTGTCTCCAGGCTCTGTAGGCTCTGAGCTTGGATTCTATGCCTTCTCTCTCTTTCTCTGCTTCTCTCCCTCTCTCTTTTCTTCTCTATCTTGCTCAATATCAAGTATTTATCAATTTTATCCATATTTTTGAAGAACATACTTAAGGGCCTTTTAATCTATTGTTAGTACGTCCTATACTTCATTAATTTCTAATCATTCTTGTTTTCTTTCTTGCTAACTGAGTATTTTGTGGGTATTTGTTAAAGCTTCTTAAGGAAGTTGGCAAAATCATTGAAATCACTGAAAATGTTTAATTATATGCATTTCAAGTTCTACATTTTCCTCTATTTATAGCTTCATCTGTTTGCTATATAATATTTCATTAGTATTTAGTTCAAAATATTTCCTAATATCATTTTAATGTGACATATTTCAAGAAGGATATTTCTTAATAGTTAAAAACTAGGGGAATTTTTAAAAAGCTGATTTCTAGTTTAATGCAGTATAGTCAGAAGGAAATACTTGGAAAGGTTTCAATCATTTGTAATTTGATGATTGTGCCTACGACACGATCCTTCTTCATAAGAAGCTCAATTATACATAAAATGTTTATTCTCAGTTATTGTGTGCAGTGTCCTATATATGTAAATTAGGCAAATATAAGTTGTTCATATATTCTACATACTTACTAATTTTTCTTCTGCTTGTTTACTAGTTACTAACAAAATACCTTAAAACTGCCCACTATGTGGATTTGTTTCTCATGCTACTTTTGCTTTCATTCTTGAAGAAATGTTTTCTGCATTGACTTTTTTTTTTCGGTTCTTTAAAGATTTTCTATTTTGAGGAGCCTCTATTCCTTCTTTTAAGAAGTCACCTTCTTGTCTAGTAATTTTAGTTCATTTAGGAGTAATCTTTTTTTCTCTGACTGCTTTCAGTATTTTCTCTTGGACTTAGATTACCAACTGTTTTAAGGTAAGATTTTTAGATGCGGTTTGAATTTCGTTTATCCTACTTTGTGCTTGTGAGGTTTCTTTATATACCAGTTTATTTATTTTGTAATATTTCAGTAATAACTTCCTCAAATATTGCTTTTGAACCATAGAGTCTCCTCATTTTTATTTTACCCCTTATGTTGTTTATGCTCGCTTCATATCTCATCTCTTTTTGTTTCTCTGTGCTCAATCTGGATATCTTTCTGACTTGTCTTGCAGTTCAATATTTCTCTTCAGCTAAATTTATTGTTCTGTTAAACCTATCCATTGAGTTCTTAATTTTATTATATTTTCAGTTCTAGAATTTCATTCTAGTTCTAGTTTAAATTTTTCAGTCCTTTGTCAAACTTTGAATTCTTGCCTTTTATATTTGTGCACTTATTTAATATAATTATTTTAAATCTAAGACTGAAAATTTTATTTCTTAAGCCCTTATGCATACCTTTCTATTATTTTATTTCTCTTGGGCTTGATAGTTTTGTCTAATCTCTTCATATGCCTGATGATTTTATATTATTTGATAAACTGTATAAACAGCCTCTGTTTTGAGCCTCTTTTGAGGCTAGCACAGTGTCATCATTCCTCTGAGGAATTATTTACTTGCTTTATTGCTTATATCTGCTGATCTATAAAATATGCCTCAAGAAATTTAAAAAGTTTGAAATAATACAAAGCATGTTCCCTAAAATAATATCACACTAATCTACAAATTAGTAATGGAAAGATATCTGGAAACTTCCCAAGCATTTGGAAAACAAGCATCCACTCTTAATAACTCCTCTGTCAACGATGTAATCACAAAGGTAATTTATAAAAATTGACATGATTTTTCTATATTAGAAAAGAAAAATTGGAAATTGAGATTTTAAAATATAAAATAAATGGTATCAAAATAACAAAACACATAAGAAAACATTAAACATAATATTTGCAATTCCTACAGAATAAAAGCTACAAAAAAATGAACCTAAATAAAATAAGTATGCCAAGACCTTGGATCAGAAGACACAATTTTGTTGGCATGTCAGTTTTCCACGAATTGATATTTAGATTTAATATTATCCCAATCAAAATCCCAGCAGGCTTCTATGTAGAAACTGATAGGGAAAAGCAAAGGGTCTTGATTGGCCAAAACAATTTTTAAACAAGAATAAATTTGGAGGACTCACTACCTGACATCAAGAATTATTACAGTATTGATATAAGGATGCATATATAAATCAATGAAACTGAAAAAAAGTACAGAAATAGACCCATAAATATATGGTCTGTTGATTTCTAAAATAGGTACCAAGATAACTCAAGGTAGAAAGGATGGGCCTTTCAAAAAATCTTAATTGGAATTAGGCTATTATTAAAAGTCTTAAAAAGATTGTCCTGGTAATGATATGGGAAATATTTTAAAGGGAAAAAAAAAAATAAGGGAAGCCTGACATGAGAATCTTAGATATATAATAAGACATTTCAAGTATCTGCCATGACCAAGTTTTCTCTTGATTTCTACTAAAATAAGAGCTGAAGGAGAGAGAGCTGTCTTTCACCTTCAAAAAGCACTTGACTGGTGGATAAAAGCCACCCAGCTCTCCCTTCCTTTGGCAGATAATTAAGTACTTAGTAGGAGTCAAGACTTTTATTCCAGTATCTGTCACCTACTGTGTAACCTGCAGCGATTCAGTTAACCCCTCTCTATTTCAGTTTCTCTTTCTCTATGAAATTAGGATAACAGCAACTTCCAGCTTTAGAAGTTTATATCTAAGATAAATAAATGGGATGTAGGTGCAAATAGACTTCAGGACCTCATAGCAATGGTATTATGTATATATGCAACACTAATTTTTTGTTTAAAGTTGTCTTTGTATGAAAATAATGTGTGAATGCAAGTTAAAACAATTCATTTTTTGTCGGGAAGAATAATATGAAACAGTAGAAATCAAAGTCATCCTACTCCCCACCCCGCCAGTCCCTGAACAAATGTGTCCACTTTAATCAGTAATAGGGGTGGAGGAGCCTGTGGGTAAAGGAGAACTATAAACTGTATACAGAGATTTTGCATTTAGATAGGGATCGGTGCGTATTTTGTAAAGCATATACCTATATACTGCTACATTTTAATATGTTTTCAGTGTTTATGATGGGTATATAAATAAAGATTAGTTTATATGGAAACTAAAACGATATAAAATGAAACTGAATCTCTCGCTAGAAGAAAGCTGTCCGTGAAGTGGGTGGGAGGGAGCTGTGGGCGGTCAGAGGTCAGGCTGGCTGAGCTCCTTATCACGTGCAGGGCCTCCCTCGGGCCTGGCGGCCCTTGGTGCTGAGCAGTTACCTCTTCATGAATGAAGGAAGGAAGGAAGGAACGAACGAACAAACTCATAATACTCTACGCAGTAACTCTGGTGACAAGCTGAAACTCCAACAATGCCGGTGGGAGAGCAGTCATTCAGTGTGTGGAATCTGGCTAACATCCTCTAAGTTTCTTCCTCAGCAGTTAGATTCAGTGACTCCATGCAGGTAGGCTCTAAAGAGGAGAGGAGAAAGGTAGGGGTCAGGAGCCAGAGAAATTTGCACTGATCCCATGGGGTTAAAAGGCAAGAATATCTCACAGCCCCATGTCCTTAGAAATCATTAAGACTGCTCCAAACCACTAGAATTCCAGGTTAGCACCCAGCAATGGGTGAAGGTGTAACTAAGTAGGCAACCTTAGAAAATGATGACAGGAGAGAGCCCTACTTATTTTTGTTCTCGACATGAAATCCACTTATTTCTTGGAGGAATCATGCTGGTAACAGAAACTTTCATTAGAACAATTGGAGTTCTGTGCAAAAGTACGTGGAGCAAAAACTTGTAAATAAATTGTGAAATAGAATCTCTACCTTTCCAATAACTGATCTGCATGGAAAAGAAACAATTCTGAGTGAGAAAGCTACATATTTATACCATTATGCACATAGACTATGTTATTTGTTATAAAAGCTAAATGATAAATTTTGAAAATGGTACTAACCCATATAATAATACGAGAATTTCTTGACACACGGATTATACCTTAAATAGAAAATATGTATTCATGTACTAATAATTCATTCAACAAATGTCTAAGTGGACTGCATAGGAGGACAGGGCAGGAGAGAATGTCAAAAACATGGCCATATTATGAGGGCCCTGAAGCCTGCGCCAAAAGTGCAGGGTTTTCCTGAGATCCCACGCCCTTGGAGGTTTGGTAGGGTAGTGATTTGATGTGACCTACATTTTAAAAGAATCACCTTGATTGTCATGTGATGAAGAAATGCAGTAAAGGCAGAAGGAAGGCGATTAATTGCGGGATGCTGCGATGAGCCAGAGAAGAGCTGGTGGCTTCGGGGGAAGGGTGGGCCCGATCCTAGGTCTGTGCTGAGGCTGGAGACAGCAGGATCACTGGAGGGATGTGAAGGGCTGGCTGTAGGGTGTGAGAGCAAAAGACATCAACCACGTCTCCAAGGTTTTTGGAAGATTGGGGTTGTAGTTAACTTTGATTGCCAGTTAGGGGGTTGGGAAAGCAAGTTTCAGGGTGGGGAAAAATCAAGGTGGATTTTTTTAGCACATTAAGTTGATATCAATTAGGCAAAAGTCCATTTCAAGTCTAGATTTCAGGGAAGAAGTTGCTCCTGGAAATACATTTTGAGCTCCATCAGTATGCAGATTCTTTGTAAATCTAAGGATCTGAATGTGTGAGGAAAAAGGATACTATATGAAAGTAACTAGCAAAAGACAGGAGAATGAGGTCCAGAATTCAAGGGAAAGCTACTTCAAGGAGAAAATACTCTGTACTGCTAATAGTTCTAAGACAAAAAGGAATTCCTATTGTATTTGGTGGCAATTGGTGATATACACAAAGTGGTTTTGATTGGAGTCGTGGAGACCGAAAGCCTGAGGGGTGTGTGGGTCCAGAGGAGAATGAGAATATTGACGGCTTCAATGCAATAAATCCAATTAGTTTCTTGTTTCATTAACTGAGCAATATAAAACCTCTTGCCATATCTGCATTAGCCCTGGTGCTGCATTCACCCCCATTCCTCACAATCCTAAAGGTTTCATTGTGTTTTGTGAATTTATTCTGTGAAGGTAAGCAATTTATTTGAAAAAGAATACAAATCACAAGGATGCTAACATAATTCCTATTTTTAAACTGAACGTTTAGTGTCAGCTTGTCATGACTATGTAAAATGTGTTTTAGTTCTGGTACTTAACTCTAAAATTTACCCTCTAAATTGTCAGAATCTAATTTTTTGCCTAAGGTATAACTTTTGTATCATATTCGTCTTTGTTTTTTTCTAATGCAATTACATTATTTGTCTCTTAAACAGGTGGAGAAATCAAGTCCAAGTCAATAATCAGTGCTGTTTTTTAACTTGTGCTATGACAATTTTCTAATTTCCACAGTATTCCAAAAATATATAAACATGAAAATAAAATCCTCCTATAGTCACAAGTCATAAAAAACAATATAACAAAATTTTCAAGCCTGTCAGAATGACAATAAAACACTAAAGAAGACTAACAAATATAGACACACTTTAACTTGTATATTCTCCCTAAATTATAAAGCTGCGCCTAATTTATCTATGAATTCAATGCAATTACTCTCAAAATCCCAACAGGAAAATCAACGTGGGGATTATGCCAATTGTAGAATATGTCCATTCCAATAATGCATTCAGGAACTAAGGGAATAAGTGCAGAATGAGTTTGGGGCCCAATGGACCCACTGTGGGATGGAGCTGAGTGAAATCCCCACTGATCGTATGACCTCCATGAGCCCCTATTCTGACCAGTACACCACAGTGATGTTTGGGCACCTGGAATCAGCATCAGTTTAGAGTCAGTTTCCAGTTTCCAGTACCTCCTGAAAAGTCTGAATATTTCCCTTTCTCTAATACACTGTAATTAACCATAGTCCCTTTGGTCAAGGCTGGAAGAAAAATTAGTTATATAAATTTTTGGAGGGACATAGCCTCCTTTTTACTCAAGGGTCTCTAGTTCTTTGACCTGGCTCAAGTCTGGGAATTTACCAAAGGGCCATTACTCTCTATTTTGATGATTCAAATTAGACTTATATCCACTCAACATAGAACTCTTCCTCTAGTACACATCAAGTAAGAACCTGGCAGACCATCCATATGCTTCTTTTCTAGGGATGCCTGATCAGCTAGGCAACACATAGGTCTCAGTGCATCAGACTGATCTCATTTCTGCTTTGATCCATTATGGTAACCACATCCACCTTGACTTTGGTGGTTAAGTGATGCTGCTTGGTCTCTGCCACTCCAGGATCCAATTATCCCCATTGCATTTAACTACCCAATTCAATGGTATCAGTTCCCATTGTAATATCTGACCTAAAGGGATGAGTTACCTTAGAGCACATCAAGGATGCTGGAGCTCCTTGCATATATTTATTTTTCATAGTCCCAGTAAAAAATATGTCCTCTGGACCCTCCCAAGTTGGATGAGCAGATCTTACATGATAAATCCACTCTAACATTCCAATCTCCACAAAGCCTTTTGATACCTTCTCCTAATGAACTGTTAGAGCTCTTTGAGCCTCTTGAGCTAAAACATTGGATCTAGAATCTCTGCTTAGTGAACCCATGTCAAAAAATTTTCCTGATCCAACTTTATTTTCCTCCATTTCATGTCCTTAAGATCTACTCCCACACATATTCCCCAAACTTCTGCCTTCATAAATTGGAAACTCTTACAGTTCTATTGGCAAGTAGGGTGCCCCACCTGGATCACATTTTGTATGTCACCCTTCAGGTCCTGCTGGAATTTGAGTCTAGGTATAGGTCTAGAAACAAAGAGGAGAGGTAGGGTAGATTCTCAGGAGAACCAGTAGTGCCTACAGGAACCCTACCTCATGGAGGCCATTCCAGTTTCTTCCGGCAAAGCAGAGCTGCCCTTCTCAGGCAGGACTGGAAGAGTGGCTTCTTTTTACTGGCAAAAAGTCTCAGCAGTATTTAGGGTTTCAATGTCCACAACTTCATCAGGATCTTCCCATATATCCTCATTCTACTTTTCAGGGCTCCATTCTTTACAATCATTGCTTTTACTTGAAAAGAAATGAGAAGAAATTCTGTGAGGTTGGGAATTCAATTTGCATTGTAATTTGGCCACCCACAAGTTGAAAATCTGGGTTTGGTTTTGAGAAATTTCAGCCCTGTGGCTACAGGAGAAAAGCGTTTCTTTCACAGAAAATGCAGAAACTTTCAGGTCATTTGTGAAATACCTGAGCTGGGAATTCAAAGATTGGAGCTCATCCTTTTATACCACATACTATTAAGAGCAATTAGCCAATCTCGTTATACTCTTTAGTTTGACTAAATGTTTTATGGTATCAAATTCATGGTAACACAACAAGCTACTTTTTATTGATATTTGATTAGGAGTATCCCGTAGTGATATTTTGTGTCTCTGTATTGCCAAATGACACCATGGACTATCAATGCCTTCTCAACCACTGGGAATAGAGTTATTAGTTATTAGTTCCTTTAAATCTAGGAAAATTAGATAACCATTTCTAGGAAGTTCAGAATCAATTCATAAAACTCATACTTAAGATTCTGTTCCTCTAAAATCACTCTTAGTACAAACATCTGCATTAGTTAGGGTTCTCCAGAGAATGAAATAGAATAAATATGTGTGTTTGTGTGTGCATGTAGGTGTGTCTGTCAAGAGGGAGATATATGGAGAGAGAAGAAGAGATTATTGCACAGAATTGGCTTACAGAATTGTGGAGCTGGCTAGGCAAGCCTGAAATCCACAGGACGGGTCATCAGGGAAGTGGGTTTGAACTTGTGGGCCAAAGTTGAAGCTCTGTAGTCAGAACTTCTATTTCATACAAAGCTCAATTATGCTTTTGAGGACTTTCAACTCACTGAATCAGGCCCATCCAGATTATATGGGACACAAATTTTTACTTAAAGTGAACTTATTTTAGACATATAGGTCAAGTGTACAAAATATATATAGATCACAAGTGCAAAATACCTTCACAGAAATACATAGTGTTTGATAGAATAATTCAGGAATGCTTAGCAATGTTGACACATAAATCTGACCAACATATTATCTTAAGAAGACTGAAGGAATATCTAGGGTATCTCTTATATATTATCATTATTAAAAATATTGTAGTATGTGCTGCCTAGTAATGCTTGCCTAGTGACACTTTTGTATCAAAGGCCCCCCAAAACTGGATTTTCTTTGGGGAAAATTCAAATAAGCATACAATTTCAATCCTGGATTTTATATTAACTTCCTAATGCTGCTGCATCAAATCACCAGAAACTAAGTGGCTTAAAACAAGACAAATTAATTTCCTTACAATTCTGGAAGGGAAAAAAGGCCCCAGTTGTTCTCCTTGGATTAAATTCAGTGAGGCAGAGGGTGTGCGTTCCCTCTGGAGACTCCAGGAAGACTCTGCTGACTTGCCTTTCCAGCTGCTAGATGCTTCCCAAGTGCTGTGGCCAGGCCCCTCCCCCAGCCTAGCGCCTCCAACCTCTCTTGCTGACTCTGCCCTCTCTTCCACGTAGGTCCCTCGTGATTGCATTATGCCTGCCTGGGATAACGCGGGAAAGTCTCCGCCGTCTATGTCCTTAGATACTTACATCTACAACGTCCATTTTGCCATGTCACCTCACATCCTCAAGGGATGGGGGATTAGGTTTTGGACACCTCTGGAGGGCTATAATTTTTCCCACCACCATGTAATTCACTAACAGTCATCTTTATATCTAATGATGCTACAAAAATAACACTTTACTTGTAAGGATATCTATATGCAATCTTTATCCCAGTATGGGCAGGAATTTGACTTTTTAGCTGTAAGCAAATTTGAGGATACAATTAGAAGGTTGTTGTTACAGTATTAACTCACTAATGCAGCAAGTACATTTACCTGAGAACCTATTTTATAAGATTTATTGAAAAGTAATATCTCATAGGAACTTTTTACCAAAATTGTATTCAACTCTAGTTTTGATCTTGCCCCTGGTGGGTCCCTGGTCATTGTCCCTGTTCGTCTCCGTATCCCAGCCACAGAGGCTGCCAGAGAGGGGCGATGCCTCCATTTCAGGGCAGCCCCCCACAGAAGAACCTACAACAGAATCCCTAGGGCAGAGCAGGGAAAGCAACAGGAGTTGCAGGGAGACACTGGGGCAGCCTGGCAGGGCCCGCTGCAGTGTCAGGGAGAGACAGAGGGTGCAGGGAGACAGGAGGTGCAGGGAGAGACAGGAAGTGCAGGGAGACAGGAGGTGCAGGGAGACACAGGGTGCAGGGAGAGATGGGCTGCAGGGAGAGACAGGGGGTGCAGGGAGAGACAAGAGGTG
>JAQZBX010034185.1:0-25079 GCA_029593785.1 Cabassous unicinctus
TTTTTTTTTTTTTAAAGATTTATTTATTTACTTTATCCATTTTAAACCCCCTCTTCCCCGTTTTGCTGTTTTGTGTCCATTTGCTGGGCAATTCTCTGTGTCTGTTTCCTGCCATCTCTTCTCATCCTCCTCCTCCAGTCTTCACCAGGATTCGATCCTGGAGACCTCCGATGTAGGAGAGAGGTGTTTTGCCACCAGTGCCACCTGGGTTCCTGGTTTTCAGAGCATCTCGTCTTGTCTCTCCCCTGCGTCTCTCTCCTGTTACGTCATCATCCTGCTGCATGGCTGCCCGGGCCTGGCGGCTCACCAGCACACAGAGCCTGACAGCCCATGCACCTTCTATACATAGATTTTTTATTTTACCAGGAGGTCCCGGGGATCGAACCCAGGTCCCTCCATATGGCAGACGGACGCCCAACCATTTGAGCCATATCCGCGCCCCCCCTCAACTTTTGTATGCCTAAAATTTGTTCAGTGTGGATGTGGATGGAGGAAGTGTGCTGTTTCAAAACAGCTCCCTGTACAATTATCCTGCTCTAAAGGATATAAAGGATAAGGTGCAATTCCCCAGCTAAGTATACAAAGTCCCTCCATAATTTTGGCCCTGTGATCTCTGTAGTCATCTCTTCAGCTCTCCCCACAGTCATACTCAAACTACAATGAAGCTACTTAAAACTTCCAAACCATGCTTCTCTGTTATTACACGTCACTGCCTTTGCTTTTCCTTTTCCTTAGAATGCCTTCCCCTACTAATACAACTTCTATTCAGTCTTTAAACCCCAGTTCAGATGACCTCTCTCTTGTGCAACTTTCCTGGCAGTCTCCTCACCCATTACTACTGAGTTAATTATTCCTTTCTCTGTTACCTTTGTATTTTGTATACAGATGCTATACAACTCATCTGGTACACAGTATGGGTTTAATAAATATTTGCTGATTGATTTTATTAGAGAGTGAACTCTCATTTTCCTATCCTTAGTAGCCAAGCACAAAGCCTGGAACATAGAATATAATAGTAAATATTTGCCAAAATGAACTGAATTAACTGGAATAAAACAGGAATCAGCAGATACTTCTGATTCAATTCTTGGCTTCAATCAATCAATCCATACTTGGTTGGTCCCAGGTCCCTCAGAGATACCAAAGCTGAAAACTGGAGGGTGGCAAAATCTATCTAGCTGAGCCTGTAGGTGCTAATGAGCTCCCACAGCTCCTCTCATCTCTCTTCTGGCTCTGTTAAACTGCAGTCTTCTCAGTCGTGGTTTCTCCCCCAACTTGGCCAGTACTTGCTGATGGGAAAGAGCTATAGAAATCCTAAGTATTACCTATTATATATGATCATCTTGATTATTATAGCAGCAATTACAGTAATAATTAAGCAGGGAATAAAGATTTGGTAGGTTCAATCATGTACACCAGAAAAAACATGTTCTTAATCTTAATCCATTCCTGTGGTTGTGAACCCATTGTAAAAAGGACTTTTTGAAGATGTTATTTTTAGTTAAAGTGTGGCCCAACTGAATGAGGTTGGGCCTTAATCCTATTAACGGAGGCTTTATGAAAAGAAGCCACCTGGAAGAGAAGCTGGACGTCAACAGATACCAGAAAAGAAAGGAACTTTTTTCCCATAGTGTCCAAGAAAATTATTTTAAAAGGTAGTATAATATTCTCTCTTACAGGGACATCCAGTTTATTTAACCATTTACTTATTGTTGGGCTTTGGGATTGTTAATTTTAGATATATAGCTTTGCCTGTACTTAGTATTATTTCCTTAGAATAGACTCCTTGAAGTATAATCTCTGTATTAAATGGTATAAATATTTTGCCAAATCACTTTCCTAGTAATTTTCTTTGCCAATACCAGAAAACATTATTAATTTGATATGTTAAAAATGTTACCTCCCATGAATCATATATGATTACTAGTGAGGATGAATGTTCCCTATGGTTGGTTGTTCTCCAGGAGTTGTCTGTTCCTGCCTTTTGGCCTGTGTCTCCTGGAGTTTGGGATTTTTCTGATCATGCTGTATGACTTCTTTATGTATCAGACATATGTAAATGACTCACTGTCATTTGATAAAGCCTTTAGAATACATACTTTTTTGCTTTCTTAAACAATACAATGAATGAAATTTAACCTTTTCTTAAAAGTTCTGGGTCAACATTAAATTTTTCAAGGAATAATTATAGAGCAGCTACACTAAGGATGGCCCTGAATCAAGTGCTAGACATATAAAAGAGAATAAGGCACAATCCTTGCAAGGAGCTCACAGTCTAGCATTACAAGTATCAATCACAGTTGTTCATCTCCTGGCTAAGTGTACTTGTCCTCCTGCTATTTTGGTGCCTTTTTCTTATATTTGGCTGCCTTATTTTACCAGTATCATATGGGTGAATGTCTAAGGGAAATTCTGTCCCTCCTGATTGTAAGGTGCTTGGGCTATTTCTGCTGTTTGCCATAGTTGCCTTCTGGATCCACAGACATGTTCCAGTGCTTGATGAAATTTGACCTCTGGAGTCAAGTCAACTGCTAGAGTACTAACTTTTATGCAGTTGTTTTTTATTTTCAAAGCTGGTACACTGTCAGAATAACAACAACAAAAAAAGGGCAGGTAAATTTAACCAGCCAAAGGCTAAGCTATTAAGTTAACTGAGTGGTAGGGAATTCCCTAATTCCTAGCTATAAACTAATAGAGGCTTCTTGGTTATACAAGTAAACCAGGTAAGCAATTGGGACATAATGATCTATCTGTAATAGATTTTCCCAAAGTATGGGATATGAATAGGTGTTTCAGAAAAAAGGAGTTGAGTGGTCAAATGCATTTGGAAGACATGATTAAAATTAAATATACTGGGGAGCAAATGTGGCTCAAGCAGTTGAGCGCCTGCCTCCCACATGGAAGATCCTGGGTTCGGTACCCAGTGCCTCCTAAAGAAACAAACAGATAATGAGCAAAAAATGAGAGACAACAAATAAAACAACAAGCAGACAACAAGCAAACAGACAAGGGAAACATCGGTGGGGGGGGCGAAATTAAATGTACTCATTTAGAGCAACATTTAAGAGCTTTTAATATACTGATACATAGGGTGAATTTTCAAGAGATAAGAAAGTAGAATATTATATGTAATACTTCTCATACTCATTTAATCACAAAATCCCTATTTCATTAATTTCTCTTGGAATTAGTAATCCGTAGAATTTACTTTGGTAAAAGAAGAACTAGGATGTACGCTACAATGATAATAAATATAATAATGTCAGCAGCCATTTAACAATCACCTCCTATGTTGTCAGGCACTTTCCATGTTATTTCATGGTTCCTATCTATGGGATAAAAATATTTAATATCAATACATATTAACAAATAGCTTATTATATGCATAAAGCTTTATAATTTATAGACAATTTTTTAAAAAGAGTTATTTAATTTATTTATTCCTCCCTTGTTGCACCGTTTGCTCTCTGTGTCTCTTTACTGTGTACTCTCTGTAGCTGCTCGTTGTCTTTTTTTTTTTTAGGAAGCACCGAGAATTGAACCTGGGACCTCCCATGTGATAGGCGGGCATCCAACTACTTGAGCCACATCTGCTTCCCGTATAGACAGCTTTCATATTCATTATTTTACAAAATCTTCAAAGAAACCTTGAAATATAAAGAGACTATATTTGGGGAGTAAGGGCCCAAGTAGCTTGCTCAAGGCCATATGACTAGTACTAGTAAAATTAGACTAGAAATCTCATTTCCTAACTCCTAATTCATTATTCCTTTCCTTAGTGTTAAAAGCAACAGATGGTTTCATGGAAAGTCTGTTCTAGACCTTCCCAGGCCCTTCACCTTTAAGGATCCTGAATGCTCAAATAGGTAACATTAGCACTGATTTTTTATTGGAGTCTTGTGGGGCTATTCAGAAGTTCAAAGATTACAGTGTGGCTTTCTCTGGTACATATATGTAATTTTCATCAAAATTTTACAAAATTGACATATTAAATACTATCCTTGGAATAAAGCTTTTCCTATATACTACTTTTTGCTAAATTTCTTATAATGGAAAGCCTGGAGTAACTATCCCCAGTAAGTTACAATGCAGTTGTGTGAATGTGACATGCCAATTAAGATAGTGTTTTTTTCCTTTCTCCAGTAACACATCTCTTTACTTCCAGGTCTCTAATGTGTTAAGTGACCAGTAGTGAGTGACAGGCAAGTTATAGCACATGAGCCATTTCTGATGGCTCTGACTTTGGTATGACTGTTCAGGGCAACTGCAGTACATTTATTACATAGAGCAGCTATGTTAGGAACAGTCATATGCTGCTGTTACTCATTCATCTGAAACACATTCCATGGGCATACACTATATGCCAGGCATAAATAAGCCATGGTCTTTGCCTCCCAAAAAAGCTCACAATCTAGTTGAGGAATGCAAATATCCAGAGCTGTGCTACTGAACAATATTTTAAAAAAGAAGCAATTCCCAATTATTCATGGGGCATCTCCACATGCAAAGTACCACAGTAAGCTCTAAGAAGGAGACAAAGTTACATACATTATCGCTATCTAAAGCACCTGAATAAAATATGCCTGCTTATCTATTATTTAGATTACTGGGAAACAGACCTACACTTTAGACAAGGCAAAAATTTCATCCCTCTCATCTCAATGCGCATATATACAAATTTTACAGACTCTTTCAAGGATTCATGGACTAAGGTCCACCCCAGTTAAGAACCTCTGGTTTAAACCTTTGGTTTCCTACCATGATAAACATTTGGAATCTACTCAAATCCCTAACCTTCTTACATAAAGACATATAGTAAGCACAGAAGGAAGAGTTAGGCTAGTCAAGTTCATCAGAAGTAAATGACTATACTAACATCAACTTCTATTATCAACAACTTACCGTGAACACAGCCCAGGAGAGAGCAGAATGGCCTCCACCATGTAGAAGGAGCAGGACTGGACCCTCTGAACCACTCTTGTAAACTCGAAAAGTGTATGAATAGTTAAAGATAACATATCCAAGTTTTTGTTCACTGATATTTTCAATTATTTAGTCATAATAATACTGGTTAGAAAACCCAAGCAGCACCAAGCTATATGCAAAGGTATATGCAGGGGGGCGGATGTGGCTCAAATGGTTGGGCGTCCGTCTGCCATACGGAGGGACCTGGGTTCGATCCCTGGGACCTCCCGGTAAAAATAAAAAAAATAAAAAAATAAAAAAAAAAAGAAGTATATGCAAAGCTGCAGACTTCCAAACTTAAGAGAAACTTAAATAGAAGTGTCTGAGACACAAAACCTCTGTTTTTGAAGCATGGAGCCAGCATGGCCATTTTTTCAATGGAAAAACAAAATGATTCCCTTTTGTCCTAATGAGAACATAGTCTCTGGTTTCCAGAAACTAAACTGGTTCAACTCACTTGAATCATGAAACCCTCCCCTGGGACCTTAAAAGATATATCAGGTTAAGGAACTTAAATCTCAATGTTTTCCCTGTGCATTCAACAATTATAGACAACTAAAATATTGGCATGGACTTACAGGTAACACTCCATGTATAGAATGGAATAAACAGTAGGAAAAAAGAACATTTTATAAACTTCACAAGTCCTCTAACTTAGACTACATTATAGACTTACTAAAGAATAATCCATTTTGCAAAAGGATATATCTTTGCCAGTTTCATTCTCTATCTCCACATCTTCCATGGACTCAAAGTATTGACTCCAAGAAACAGGAGAAAAGTCCCGTTTTCGTCCAGGACTAAGGATAAAAAAAAAAAGGGGGAGGGGGAAGAGATACATTTCAATTGAAGAACAGTTATACATGAAAATATAAAATCTTGATCAACAAATGCTAAATGTAAATCTGAAATGAAAATATCAAGGGTATTTTCCCCTTAAAGATATGAAGAGTTTTCATACATAAAATATCACATCAAAATGTTTTTAAACAAGTTCAAATATAGAGTTAAGGATATAAATTTTAGGATTTTAGAATATTAATTCATTAATATATTTTTATAAGAAGGAAATTCCATATTATACACACTGCAAAACCTGCTAGTTCTTTCTCCTTGCTCGTGGTTGTAGGCTTATTCCTATCCTCTCACAGCACTTTATATCATTCTTGCTACAAATGTTTTGGTCCCTACTGCTTCTTCACCCCTTTAATCCCTCACTTTCATGCTTCTTTGTTACTGCCCAATCAATATACAACCATCATAGAGGGCAAATTGACAATATCAATACTCTGAACTTCAGGAATTTATCTAAAAATATGCTACACGGAAGTGAAATGACTTATTTATTCAATGTAGCATTGTTTTTAATAGAGAAAAATTGGAAACAGTTTAAATACCCATCAACGGGACTGGTTAAATAAATTGTGGTACACAGAGAAATACTATTCAGCTGTAAAAAGGAAGAGATTATTACATACTGATAAAATTCTTTATATATGGATATGTAATAACTTTAATTACACTGCTAAGTAAACCAAACAAACAGGCAAACAGGACATATATATTATTGTTTGGGTAAAAATGTAAAGTGTATGAAATATATTTAGAATATCTCTGGAAGGAAAATGGTAATATTGATGGTATCCTGGGAGAAGAACTATGACTGGGAGATAAGAAAAGAATTTTCAATGTATATCTTTTTCTATCTTTTGATTTTTGAATGACATGTGATTTAAAAATATAAAATTATTTTAAATAAAAATAAAACAAAAATAACTAATAAAATGTCTATTTACAATCTATGTCTTCAACCTTTGATAAGACAAAGAAGAGAAACCCTGAGCCTTCTGTTTCCACACCTACTTTTCTTCCCAGTAATGAAGGTCATTTAGAATTCTATTAGCAGCAAAACAATCTCCTGCCACATATCTTCCTGTATATGCCATAGGGACAAATACAGAATAAATACCAAGTACAAAACAAAATCCTCTTTAAAAGCTTAAGTTAATAACAAAAGCACTCTTGATGCTATAGCACTGGAAAGAATTATAATGGACCTGGGTAGTCAGGGATGTATTCTTTCAAAGTCAGAAGTTTACTGAATGTCTACTATGTTCTAGGCATTGCGCAAGGTCAATAGGTCTCAGTCTCTGCACAATGAATAAATCTGTGAACAATGAATCTCTGTCCCATCCAGGGAACTTTAAAAAATATTGAGGCTTGGGTCTCACCTCTAGAAATTGATTTAAGTAGTCTGGAGGTATAGCTGGGCATTGAGAATTTTTTTAAGTTCCCCAAGTTGAGAGAGAGGTGCTAGGAATACAAAGGTAGAGTACATGATTTGGAATGAGAGAGGAGTTCAAATTCCTTACAGTTTTACCACTTCCCTACAAATTCCTACCATTTACAGTATGGATGTGGACAAATTCTTTAAAGTCTTTTTTACCTTGGGTTGTGGTGACTGAATAAAATAACATGTTCAGAGCAATTACCTGGCATTCGGTAGTTGCTCAATAAATGGGTAATCTTATCTTCTGAAAGAAAAAGTGCTTCTATGGAAGTAAAACTGCAATTTCATTCTGGACCCATTTTTTGTTTTGTTTTCTGTTGTACTTAATTCCTACTGGAAAACTAAAAGCAGAACTCCTACTACTTACTCACCAGTTACTCACAAATCAATCTATGCATACACTAATTTGAGTATAACAACCACAAACTGGCATGTCAAATATGTTAAAATGGATCCTAAGGATCCATGTATGAATTTTTGATGCCTGGACCTAGGACCTAGGTTATCATGATAATAGTAGTAAGTAACATTTACTAAGCACAACAGTGACTCACTGTGCTAAGAATTTACAGAAATTTCATTTAATCATCACAAAACCGAGTGGGTTATTTTTATCCCTATTTTATAATGAAACAATGGAGATTTAAAGACATAAAGTAACATACCCAAGGTCACACAAACTAGTAAGTACCGTCAATGGATTCAATCCAGTTCTGTCACTTTCTAAAGCCTATATTCTTTATGATATATTACCTCTCAGATTCCTTTTCTCTCTTGCTCTTTCAGTTATGCTTCTACAAAATACTAAGGCTTTAGTGCACAATATCAGATGTCTGAATATGTCTAGCTTTGCCATGGCCACAGAAATTTTCTAAGTTGGTCAGGCATCAGTTAAAGAAAAACTACTTCCTATAAAGAAAATCACTGCTAGGAGAGCACCTTCCATTTCTAATTTACATCATTAAAAAAAAAACCACAACCTAGATTTATCATTATTTTTAATGCATTTGCATTTTAGCTCTATAGAAAGTAAGAAGTGGAGTTACATACCAAATGATACAATACAATAATACTGGCATTTATAGTTACCCAAATGGTTACCTTTACTGTTGGTCTTTATTTCTTTATGCTGCTTTGAACCACAGTCTAATGTCCTTTCCTTTCAGTGTGAAGAATTCCTTTTAGCATTACTTGCAGGGCAGGTCTAGTGGTGACGAACTCCCTTAGCTTTCGTTTATCTGAGAATGTCTTAATCTCTCCCTCATTTTTGAAAGAAACTCTTGTTGGATGTAAAATTTTTAGCTGGTAGTTGTTTTCTTTCAGCACTGTAAGTATTTCAACCTAATGCCTTCCTGTCTCCATGGTTTCTGATGAGAAACTGGCACTCAAATTAATTGGGACAGCTTTGTAGGTAACACATTGCTTTTCTCTTGCAGCTTTCAGAACTCTCTCCTTGTCCTTTGCATTTGAGAGTGTGATCAATATATGATGGGGTTTATTTTTCTTCATGTTTATTCTGTTTGGAGTTCTCTGGGCTTCTTGGATGTGCACAGTCACGTCTTTCATTAAGTTTGGGAAGTTCTTTGTATTATTTCTTTGAATAGTCTTTCTGCCCCTTTCTCTCTTCTCCTTCTGGCACTTCCAAAATGTGTATATAGTGCACTTGATGGTGTCCCAGAGGTGCCTTGGGCTATTTTTCGCTGCTAATATTTCTTTTTTCTTTCAGCTCCTCAGCCTGACTCATTTCAAGTATCTTGTCTTTGAGTTCACCAATTCTTTCTTCTGCCAGCTCCATCCTGCACTTGAAATCCTCCTAGGCATTTTTCATTTCATTTATTGTGGTTACTGTTTTCCTGATATCCTTTAGTTTTTTTCTCTGTATTTTCCTTCTTGTCCTTGAGCATTTTTAAGATAATTTAAGTATAACTTTAAAAATTAAAAAGACAAAAGGCAGCTTAACAAATTACGGAAGCATTAATTTAAAAAAAATCTGTCCAAGCACATTTATCATATTTAATCCTAAAAACAAACTTCTTTATCCAGTGTTTAGAAAGATACATAAATGAGCACAGATTGGGTAAAAGACATGATCAAGGTCTTCTTGCCAATGAAGAAAAAAAATAATCATATTTTTATCTCATAAAACTAAACCCCATATTATTTTTCCTTGACCTTTAGCATTGATATAGTAACATCTTTGCCTTTGCTACAAAAATATTACAAATGCTATTGTTAACTATAGTCTATCAGTTACATTAGTTATATTTTCCCATGTATTAACATATTCTTAACACCTTGTAGAAGAACATTCTTGTATTTACATTAACCACAATTCTCATCTACAACCAAAATCACTGTTATACAATCCCTACATTGTCCTGTCTTTCAATTAACATTAACCTCTCTAGATTACTCCTTTTAGCCACAATCACATTTATAAATCAGCAGTGTTTTTTATACTCATTAAAATGTGCTATCATCAACTCTATCCATTACCATATACTTACTTACAACCTTATTAAACTTTCTACATACATTATGAGCTCCCCCTTCTCAACCTACATTCTGTCTCCTACTAACCTATACTCCAAAAATTTACTCATCGTATAACAGTTCGTATCAGAGAGACCATACAATATTCGTCCTTTTGAGTCCGGCTTATTTCACTCAACATAATATCCTCAAAGTTCATCCATATTGTCACGTGCTTTCCAGTTCATTTCTTCTTACAGCTGAACAGTATTCCATTGTATGTATATAACACAGTTTGTTTACCCATTCATCAGTTGATGGGCACTTGTTTCCATCTTTTAGCAACGGTGAAAAATGCTGGTATAAACATCGGTGTGCAAGTATGTTTGTGTCCTTGCTTTCAGTTCTTTTGAATATATTCCTAGTAGTGGAATTATCAGATCATACAGAATCAATTTGATTCCATTGGTCTATCTATCTTTATGCCAGTACCATGCTGTTTTTACAACTGTAACTAAGTAACATATTTTAAAGTTGGAAAGTGAGAGTCCTCTGACTTTGTTCTTTTTGAAGATACTTTTGGCTATTTGGGGGCTCTTACCATTCCAGATAAATTTGATAATAGGTTTTTCCAATACTACAAAGAAGGCTGTTGGAATTTTTATCAGGATTGCATCAAATCTGTAGATCATTTTGGGTAGAATTGACATCTTAATGCTATTTAGTCTTCTAACCCATGAAATTGGACCATCCTTCCATTTATTTATGTCTTCTTTAGTTTCTTTTAGCAATGTTTTATAGTTTTCTGCAGACAGGTTCTTTATGTCCTTGGTTAAGTTTATTCCTAAATACTTGATTCTTTCAGTTACTATTGTAAATGGAATTTTTTTCCTGACTTCCTCCTCAGTTTGCTTATTAGTAGTGTACAGAAACACTAATGATTTTTCCATATTAATCTTGTATCTTGCCACTTTGCTGAAATTGTCTAATAGTTCTAGTAGTTTTGCTATGGATCTTTCAGAATTTTTAAAGTATAGGATCATATCATCAGCAAATAGGCAACGTTTTATTTCTTCTTTTCCTATTTGGGTGCCTTTTATTCCCCCCCCCCACCTTCTTTTTGCCTCATTGCTCTAGCTAGAACTTCTAGCACAATACTGAAAAACAGTGGAGATGATATCAGTGAGAAAGCTTCCACTTCAGTCTTTCACCATTGAGTACAATGTTGGCTGTGGATTTTTCATATGTGCACTTTATATATTGAGAAAGTTTCCTTCTATTCCTACCCTTCAGAATGTTTTTATCAAGAAAGGATGTTGCATTTTGTGAAATGCCCTTTCTGCATCAATTGAGATGGATCATGTGATTTTTCTCCTTCAATTCATTAATGTGGTGTATTACATTGATTGATTTTCTTATGTTGAACCACCCTTGTATACCTGGTATAAAACCCACTTGATCATGGTTTACAAATTTTTAATGTGCTTTTGGATTCGGTTAGCAAGTGTTTTGTGGAGGATTTTTGTATCTACATTCACTGGAGGAATTGGTCTGTAATTCTTTTTCATAGTATCTATCTGGTTTTGGTATAAGGGTGATGGTGATGTTGGCTTCACAGAATGAGTTTGGTAGTATTCCTTCCTGTTCAATTTTTGAAAGAGCTTGAGCAAGACTGGTATTAGATCATCTTTAAATGACTGGTAGAATTTACCTGTGAAGCCATGTGGTCCTGTGCTTTTCATTTTGGGGAGGTTTTTGATGACTGTTTCGATCTCTTTATTCATGATTGATTTGTTGAGGTCTTCTATTTCTTCTATGATCAGTGTAGGTTGTTTGTGTGCTTCTAGGAATTTGTACATTTCATCTAGGCTGCTTAGTTTTTTGGCATACAGTTGTTCATAGTATCCTCTTGTGATCGCTCTTATTTCTGTGGGGTCAGTGGTAACATCCTCCTCTCATTTCTGATTTTATTTACTTGCATCTTCTCTCTTTTTTTGTCAGTCTAGCTAAGGGTTTGTTATTTTGTTGATGTTCTCTAAGAACCAACTTTTGGTTTTATTGATTTTCTGATTTTTTTGTTTGTTTGTTCTCAATTTCATTTATTTTTGCTCTGGTCTTTAGTATTTCTTTCCTTTGGCTTGGTTTGGGATTAGTTTGCTGTTCTTTATCTAGTTCCTCCAGATGTACAGCTCCTTCTTCTTTTTTAATGTAAACACTGAGGGCTACAAATTTCCTTCTCAGCAATGCCTTTGCTGTATCTCATAGGTTCTGACATACTATGTTCTCATTTTCATTAGTCTCGAAATATTTACTGATTCGCTTGCAATTTCTTCTTTGACACAATGATTATTTAAGAGTGTGTTGTTTCATCTCCATATATTTGGGAATTTCCCCTTTCTTCGTCTGTTACTGATTTCCAGCTTCATTCCGTTATGATTGAAGTGTTTTATATAATTTCAATATTTTCAAATTTACTGAGATCTGACTTATGTCCCAGCATATGATCTACCCTGAAGAAAGATCCATGAGCTCTTGATAAGAATATATATCCTGTTGTTTTGGGGTATAAGGCTCTATAAATGTCTGTTAGGTCTAGTTCATTTACCGTATTATTCAAGCTCTTTGTTTCCTTATTTATCCTCTGTCCAGATGTTCTATCCAATGCTGAGAGTAGTGTATTTAACTCTCTAACTATTATTGTAGAGACATCTATTTCTCTCTTCAGTTTGTCAGTGTGTGCCTCATAGATCTTGGGGCACCCAGGTTAGGTGCATAAATATTTATTATAGTTATTTCTTCTTGGTGAATTGTCCCATTTATTAATATATAATTATCTTAACATATAATGTATATTTTTGTCCATTATTTCCTCAAATATTCCTTCTTGCCTCCTTTCCATTCTCTTCTCCTTCTGGGACATCTATAACAGTTTTGCATTTAAAATCTATTTTATCAGATATTAGTACCACTACTGCAGACCTTTTTTGGTTACTATTTGCATGGAATATCTTTTTCCAACCTTTCATTTTCAACCTGATTCTGTCCTTATGTCTGAGGTGAGTCTCTTACAGACAGTATATTAATGGCTCATATTTTTTTTTAATCCATTCTGTCAGCCTGTGTCTTTTGATTGGGGAATCCAATCCATTAATGTTCAATGTTATTACTATGAAGGCATTACTTATTTCATCCATTTTATCCTTTGGCTTTCCGTTGTCATATCTCTCTATTGGCTGTCTTTTCACCCATTAAGTTACCCTTACTGATAATCTTCATTTCCACACTCTTCTCCAAGTCTCTCACCCTTGTCTTTTCCTTTCAGGCTGTAGCACTCCCTTTAATATCACTTGTAAATCTGATCTTTTGGTAACATACTCTGTTTTTGTTTGCCTGTAAAGACTTTAAATTCACCCTCATTTTTGAAGGACAGTTCTGCTGGATAAAGAATTCTTGGCTGGCAGTTTTTCTCTTTCAGTACCTTAAGTACATCATACCAGTTTCTTCTCACCTCCATGGTTTCTGATGAGAGTTTGGTATTTAGTCTTATCGAGGTTCCCTTGTATGTGATGCATTCCTTTTCTCTTGCTGCTTTCAGAATCCTCTCTTTGTCTTTGGTACTTTCCATTCTGAATAGATGTCTCAGAGTAGGTCTAATCGAATTTATTCTGTTTCAGGTACATTGTCCTTCTTGAATATTGATAGTCATGTCTTTTACAAGGGTTGGAAATTTTTCATTATTTTCCCAAATATTCCTTTTTGCCTTCTTTCCATTCTCTTTTTCTTCTGGGGCACCTATAACATGTATTTTTGTGCATTTCATGCCATCATTCAATTCCCTGAGACCTTGCTCAATTTTTTCCATTCTTTTCTCTTTTTGTTCTTCTCTTTTCAAGTTCAGATGCTCTTATTCCAATTCACTATTCTATCTACAACCAATTCTTATCTGCTGTTATGTGCCTCTAATGTATTTTAAGTCTCATCCATTGTGTTTTTCATTCCCATATGCTCTGTTACTTTTCTTTGCAGACTTTCAAATTGTTCTTTATGCTCAGTGTCATCTTAATATCCTTCATCTCTTTAGCCATATTTTCCTTCAACTGCTTAAACAGATTAAGAAGACTTGTGTGAACATCATTGATTAGCTATCTTAAATCTGTGTCTCACCTGTATTCTTGGTTTGCTCCTTTGGCTGGGCCATACCTTCCTGTTTCTTAGTATGGCACCTGATTGTGTAGGTGATTTTACTCTATTGATCAATTTCTCTTTCTCGCCTAGTGGTTTTATTTCACAGCTCTTTTCATTTTTGGCTCAATTTTTTTTTCTAAAACTTTAAGATTACCCTGTTTAAGTTATCATAACAGGAGCAGGGTGCCACTAATGGTGTGCAAACCAGATCTGTGATGCCTGGGAAACAACTGGGAGAGACAAACCTTGTCTTCCTTCACTTTCCTGGCCAGCCAGCAGATGGCACTCTTCAGCAAACCTTTGCAGGGAGCTGAATCTTTCAGTTTCCACTGACTGGATCTTCTGAGCCAGTGATTCAGAACCAGGTTATTGCTGTTAAACTCACTGAAGAGAAATCATGCTAAGTCCACGCCACACCCTCCCTCTCCCCAGGGAGAAATATGTCCTTTCCCTCTCAGTTGGCAGCTCAGCCACAGGTTTTACGTTTTACTGAGGCTGTTCACATCAAGGGTGGGGGATGGGTGGCATTCCTAGCTGACAAGGGCCAACTCACAGGTTTCTTTTTGGCCTCTTTGTCTCTCCATCCTCAGGCATTCCTGGACAGTATGTGCAGCACTCTATTGCTCTGCAGGTTCCCAAAGCAGATCCCTAGTGCGACTTCCATGCTTTCTCCCATTTTGAAAGAGAGCTGTGCCCTGCTTGAGCTACTCCGATGCCATTTTCCCAGAACTCTGAGCAAGGGTTTTGAGATTAGACAGATCTGACATTGAACCTTGGCTCTAGCACTTACCAACTTGGGCAGTTTACATATTCTCTATTAGCCTGAGTTTGTCCATCTAAAAAATTGGGGTGATGCTAAGCCCTACCTCATGAGGAGGAAAATGAGAGAAAGTAGGGTAAGGCACTTGGCACAATGCCTAGTATAAAGATCATTTTAAAAAAGGCTTTGTTTGGTATGTCCACATTCTCATCTTCATTGGTGTTTTCTGGATTTTTCTCTTCTTCCTTTGGATGGGCCATCATTTGTACTGGGCCTCTGTTTGCTTATTAGTTGCTATGGAATTCTGTTTACAGGAGTTTGGTTGTCCCCCCGTTTCCCAGGAGACAGACCTCTGTCTCCCAGATGTTTGAAGCTGGCAGGCCTTTGTCCCACACTGTCTGTCTCTATAGTTTTTTACACTCCTTTTGTCTCAAGCTGCTTTACCTGAAGGGCAAATTCTGGGAGGAGGGAACAACAGAGAGGACTTTCCCAAGTCAGTCTTTCCCAGTCAAAACAGGGCCAGAGACTCAGGATGAGGGTGCAGACTGGCTCCAAAGTGTTCTGGGGAGGAAATCAGGAGGGGTGCCAAAAGCTTCTCCAATGGCTTCCTAAAGCTGAGCTGACCTGACCTGCCCAGAAAATGCAGTGCTTCAGCTAATTGTATCCCACAGCCCTGAGGAAACACAGTACCTTTAAGTCTCCACCGCCACTGAAACTGTCTGGGGTGGCTTGAAACAATGGCTTGCAATGCCCTTGTCCAGGGTGGGTTGAAAGAATGGTCTTTTTCCGGGGCAAGTTGAAACAACAGCTGCCCTCAGAGCCAGTAGCCCTGTGATCTGAATTTGCTAATGGAAAGCCGTGATCCACTGATCGGCCATGCACACCCATGTTCTTGTGGAACAGGATTTTCACATTCCTTTTTGTCACCATCCTCCAGTCAGGGGCTGTCCTCCACAGTGGTCAGCCACAAGAGTGGGGGGATGCGCGCCAGTAGCCACCACGCAGAGAGAGTAATTTATTGTTCTTTACTGTAATTTATTAGCCTCTTCCTCCTGCTCTTCCCTGGATGCTGTATAGTGTTTTTCTAGCCTCTGGAGTTTCAAAATAGTTGTTTCTGACAGTTTCTGTCTGTTTAATCGTTTTTGTGGAATGTCTGAGTCTTTGAGCTCCCTATACCCATAATCCTCCAGGATATCCACACACATATATTCTGTATACAATTCCATTGGGATCAAGAAGCCCATGTATGAATACGACAATAAGAACCCTTGAGCTATACCTTGTCCTTAGCAACCTATTTCCAACACCACCCCACCCCCCAAAAGAGGAAAAACTAAAAAACTAAAAAAGAAAGAAAACAAGAAAAGAGCAAGGAAATACTGTTCCCTTAATACTTCTTAAAGCTAAACTCATTTTCCATTTGCAAGATGTTTCCATCACCCAGTTCTGCTTTTATTAATTGTGTGACTTTCGGGAAGTCACTTCTCTAATCCTGAGTTTCTTCAAGTCAGATGGGGTTATAATATTACCTATTTTATGGGGTTTGTTACAAGGATTAAAGTAGCCTTTTCAGTGCTTGGTGACTCTCAAATTATCCTGTTCTATTTTTATCACAGAACTAATTATTTTCTAAAATTATTTTGTTCCTGTATTTGTTATTATTCTCCAGTTGGGCCACCTAATTTGGCACTAATGTGACATTTATAAGAGCAAGAGCATTTTGCATTTGTTCACCACTGTACTCCTAAAGCCTGATACACTAATGATTAATATGTGTTGACAATATGAAATTAGCTAATGTGCATGAAGCCCTTAGAGCTTGGGTGTCTCAATAAGTGTTTGTTATTACTATTAAAAGTGGCTTTGAAGCCAATAAACATCACCTCTCTTATGTAATCCTGTACTACAAAGGTATAGTAATCAAGACAGTATGGTAAAAGCATAAGGAAAGACATGTGTCATGGCAACAGAATTGAGAGCTCAGAAATGAACTCTTAACATTTATCGTAAATTGATTTTCAACAAGAGGGCAAGAAACTCAATGGAAAAAAGAACAGTCTTTCCAACAAATGGTACTGGGACAACTGGATATCAACATGCAAAAGCATGAATCTAGACCTCTTCCTCATATTATCCTCAAAAATTAAAGTAGATCATAAACCTAAATGTAAGAGCTAAAACTATAAAACTCTTAGGAGAAAACACAGGAGTAAATCTTTGTGATTTTGGGTTAGGCAATGTTTTCTTAGATACAACAGTAAAAGCAAAAGTGATAAAAAGAGAAGATTGGTAAGTTGGACTGCAACAAAATTTAAAGCTTTTGATTAAAACTATATGCAGTTTTTACATGATCACTATACACAGAGACAGTAAGGACAGTTTCATGAATAATTTCATGGGCTCTGAAGTCAGATTGTCTGAGTTTAAATCTCATTCCCAATAATTAACAGTTTTGTGACCTTTAATGAATTAATCTTTTCCTCAATTTCCTCAACTATAAGCTCTGAAAGGTGCTTATAATAGTAATCGTGTAGTAAGTACTTCATAAATGTTAGTTATTACAAAAGTAATGTTGAAAGCTAAGCCACATGGTGTACTGACTATATTTCCTTTCTTGTATAACTTTTTCCTTTTTTCTAGAACATTTGTCTTTTATTTTATTTGCTTAGTTTTCTATTCACGTGTCACTAATTGTTCTCCCAAACCTTCTGATGGGCAAAAGACATTAAGAGGCATTTCACAAAAGATGAACAGAAAAAGTCCATACATATATTTTTAATTTAATAATAAAAGACATAAAATTTGAATCACATTAAGGTATCATTTCATACCCATCATGTTGACAAACTATAAGATGCCAGGCTTTACCTGGTGTTGATAAGGCTATGGATCAGATGGAACTGTTATCCATTGCCGGTGGGAGTGAAAATGGGGAAACCTGTTTGGAAAACAGTGAGGTTCTACCAGAAATTGGTTTGTTTCATTTTACAGAGAAATTCCTGCACATAGGCCCTAAGATACACATACAAGAAAGTTCATAGAAACATTTCCATAAAAGGAAAGATTGCCAGCAAGGTACATGTCCATCACCATTGGCATAGATAACAGACAATAAATAGCATATGACACAGCAGTAAAAATGAATATACTGCAGTTACATGCAATAACATGGATGAATCTCAAAAACATAATACCTAGAGAAATAAGTATGAATAAAGGCAGTATGATTCCACTGATAATAAAGCCCAAAATCATGCAAAACTAAACAATATCTTGTTTATGAATACATGCATAGGTGGTAAAACTATGAAGAAAAGCAAGAGAATGACTAACATGCATTCCAAGACAGTGTGGAGATTGGAGATGTTCTTGTGAAGAGGCAAATGAGTTTCTACTCTGCTGGTAATGTTTTATTTTACAAGCTAGCTGAATTGTACATATACACACATATTGTATGTATAATATATAAACAATTAGACATTTTTATATTAAAAATCTTTTGAGAAATCTGTAAAACTTCTCTTAATATGGTCAATTAATCAAATAATCAATCATGTCCATTTTTCCCTTGGAAATATCCATTCTTGGCAATCTCCATTCATATGTTCCAAATGAAACTGCTTGCTCTGTGGATATGATGAACTGCTGTCATTGCACCATCTTCATGGTAATTTCTTTCACTTTTTCCCTGTGTTGAATCTTAGATTCCCTCACCCACCCCACCCCTTTTTTGAGTATATTCTCTTATTTTGATGGAACACATCATCCATTAGTTTCTTGAGAATGTAACGTTTATTTTAAAATTTTGCATGTCAGAAAATGTTGTTACTCCATTTTCACACTTGGTGATAATTTGGGTGGATACAGAAGTCTTATTTGGTGCTATTTCCAGCAATGGTAATTAGATAATTCTAGCAATGGCAATTGATAGACCCAAACTTGAAAATGTTGACTAAATTATATGTATATATGTGTGTATATTATATTGTGAAATATGTATATTACATGTGTTATAATATGATATATATATATAAATCCTAAATGCAGAGTTAAGCTGTCAAGAAAGTAAGAAATATTCAGGCCAAAAGTTAAGTGAAGGTGAGGCACAAGGGCCACAGACCATTAAAGCTGGCTTTTTACCTTGATGACATTGACCAAGTGAGTTGAACCTGAGCTTTAGTTTCAGGATTTCCTAGGGCACAAGGAAAGGACACAAAACGCAAGGCTCACCCAAGGTGGGGAGAGCAGTAGGAAAATTCTGTTCCATAAAGCTGTAATTCCAAAGGATTATACCCACAGTAGAAAGGGTGAAGTAGAATTATTCTCCACTCCACCACAAATACTATCCTGGAACTAAAGAAAAAAATGCCTAACTTAAAACTTGGCACTAGGTAGAATGGATAAGGGAAAAAAAAACAAAAGTAACAAACAAACACCTTCCTTGACAAAACTATAACTTCAAGGCAGCTCTCAAACAGATTTGTAGCTAAATTCACACCACTTAGGTATTACAAGAAGTCTCAAGTTGAGAATTTAGTTTAAAGTGGACCCAGACTAGTACTGTCCTCAGGGGATCCCAACAGAAACAAAGACAAATCTTCTTTTAGGGAATCAACCTTTCTTCTAGGACCTAGAACTCTCACAGATAAAGTTCCAAGGCAAATGATCAGCTGTCAAAAAGCAAGAAACACATGAGGAAACAGACCTATAAAACTTTATATATTGAAATGACCAGTTACAGTATAAAATAACTGTTTAATATGTTTAAAGAAATAATAGAAACTTGAAACAAAAACAATTAGAATGAAAAAAAATAGAATTAAACAAATAAATGTCAAGTAAGATGGAAAATAAGAAAGTGACATGCAGAAGAAAGTAAATAGGTCTTAAACACATCAAATTGGAATTCCAAAAGGAAATAAGGGTAAGATAAAAGATAATATTTGAAGAATAGTTAAATTTCCAGAACTGATGAAACATTAAATATAGATTCCTGAAGCACAATGAATTGAAAGATTTTAAGAGAATTAATACATTATGCTAAAACTGCAGAACAACAAAGTTCTTAAAAGCAGCCTGATCCTCCAAATTAGAGCTAGAGCAGTTAAAGAAATAATTAAATCAAGTGGCATAGGGCATACAACAGAGTGACAAAGAGGGATAGAAAATTTATTTCACAGGGAATAGGGGACATGTGAATTCCTGAAAACAGGGGATTCCTAAAGCCATGAGAAAGCACAAGCCCTGGACAAGATGCAGGCCCAGGAGAAACAGAAAGGAAATTGCACTTCACATTCTTCTGGGACTGATTTTCTTGATAAGAGGTTTAAACTCTGAAGAAGAGCACCAGCCAATACAGAAGCAGTTTACAAAGACTATGAAAACTGTCAAAGCATTGGTTTGTTTGTTACTGTCAGCTTCTGGCACTCAAGGAAATTTCTGTCATATCACTAACTGGATACCAAGTTAACGAACAGTCAGCTCAGGGACTAAATTCCAGCATTAACACATGATAACATTAAAAATGTACAGTGTCCAATAAAAGATTATAAGACAAAGAAACAGGAAATGATGGTTCATCCAAAAGAAAAAGATAAAAATCCAGAAATCATCTTGGAAGATGATCAGACTTTGGACATACTGGATAAAGACTTAAAAAGTGATCCTCAATATATTCAAGAAGATAAAGCAAAGTAATTAAGAGAATCAAAGGATATAAGGAAAACAATAAATGAAAAATATGAGACTCTCAATAAAGAGATGGAAATTTTGAAAAGACTCAAACAAAATACTGAAGTGAAAACCACAGTAACTCAAATAAAAAAATTCCAGAAAGGGTTTCAACAGCACAAGTAGATGGCAGAAGAAAGACTCTCATTTATCTCAGGAACATGACAATTGAAATGCTTCAGGTGAGGAGGAGACAGAAAAAATAAAAAAAGAGAACAGAGCCTGAGAAACTTGTGGGGTACCATCAAGCATACACACATATGCATTATGGAAAGTCCCAGAAAAAGAAGAAAGAGAGAAAGGGGCAGAAGGACTATTCAAAGAAATAATGGCAGCATATTTCCCAAGTTTAATGAAAGACATAAAAATGTACATTTAAGAAGCCCAAGAAAACCTAAACAGAATAAACTAGAAGAGATCTACAACCAGACAAACTGTTGATTGCAAGGCCATGGAGAGAGTTCTGAAAGGTGCAAAAGCAATGTATGCGCAAGTGAGTCCCAATAAGATTAACTACTGATTTCTCATCTTGATATTTCTCTTCTTGCCACAGAGGCAAGAAGGCAGTGGATGAAATATTTAAAGTGCTGCAAGAAAACAAGTGCCAACCAAGAATTTTGTATCTGGCAAAACTGTCTTTCTCAAAAATAAGTGAGAGATTAGGACATTCTCAGGTAAACAAAAGCTGAGGAAGCAATGCTACAGGGAGTTCCTCAGACTGAAAAGAAAGGACACCAGAGAGTGGAGCAGCATAAATAAGGACCTCAGTACAAGTAACTATATAAGTAATTATAAACACCAGCACTATTGTATTTTTTGGTCTGTAACGCTACTTTTTACTTCTTACAGATTCTACAATGAAAACACATAAAAAGCAATGATAAATTTATGGTTTAAAGACATACCATGTATAATGGTATAATGTGTAACAAACACAAAAAAATATGCAGATGTGCAGGAACAGAGGAGCACAGGAACAGTGTACGTGTAGGTTATTGAAGTTAACTTGGTGCCAAATCAAATGTGACTGTTAAAGATTTAGAATGTTAAATTTTAGCCCCACAGTAATGACAAAGAAAATACATGAAAAATATATACTGAAAAAAAAAAAATGAGATGGGACCAGAAATGGTATCCTTCAAAAAGTAAATAAATATGAAAATAGGCATAACAGAAGAACTGACAGACTTATAAAGACCAAATAGGAAAATGGCAGAAGTCCTGCATTATCAGTAGTTACTTTAAACTCTATAGTCAAAAGGCAGATATTGGCAGAATGGACAAAAAAGCAAGACCCAAATATATGCTGTCTACAAGAGACTTACCTTAAATTTTAAGGCACAAGTAGGTTGAAAGTGAAAGGATGGAAAAAATATACCACGCAAATAGTAACCAAAAGATAGCTAGGCTAACTATATTAATATCAGATAAACTAGACTTTAAGTCAAAACTGTTACAAGGAACAAAGAAGGTAACTATATACCAATAAAGGGGTCAAGTCAACAAGAAGACATGACAATTATGAATACATATACTTCCAATGTCAGAGCACCAAAATATATGAAGCAAATATTAACAGATTTGAAGGAAGAAACAGAATATTCTACATTAATAGTAGACTTCCATACACCACTTTATTATGGATAGTACATCTAGATAGAGATCAGTAAGGAAGTAGAAGACTCAAAAGATGCTCTAAACCATCTAGACCTAACAGATATATATAGAATACTTCACCCAACAGCAGCAGAATACACAATCATCTCTAATGCATGTGAGTCATTAATACTCTAGGATAGACCATGTTAGGTTATACAACAAGTCTCAATAAATTCAAAACTACTGAAATCATACAATATATCTTCATAAAATTTATCTTTTCCAATGCATATTATGTTGAATAAAATAAGCCAGACACAAAAGAACAAATAATATATGATTCCACTTATATGAAATACATAGAATGGGCATTTCTTGAATGAATAAAATAACTAAAACCCCAATCCAACTGTTCCATAAAACAACAAAATGACTTGATATGCAAACATAATTCTTTTGTTTAGAAATATTTTTTTTTCTAAATTCTGGTACTGATTATTTTTCTTTTTTTAAAAATTGAGATATAATGCACATACCACAAAATTCATCCCTTTTAAGTGTAGAATCCAGTGGTTTTTAGTAGTCACAAAGCTGAACCATTATCACTAATTCCAGAACATTTTCACTCCAAAAGGAAACCCTATATTCACTAGCAGTCAACCTCCTCTTTCCCCCAACTCCCACCATCCCTAGATAGCCATTAATCTACTTTTTGTGTCTATAGATTTATCTATTATGGACATTTTCTATAAATGGAATCAAGCAATATTTGTCCTTATATGACTGGCTTCTTTCACTCAGAATATTTTCAAGGCTCATTCATGTTGTAGCATACATCAGTACTTCATTCTTTTTAGGGCTGAATGGTACACCATTTTTATGGATATTGGTACTGATTTTTACATATTCTAATCCTGGGGATATATGCTTTTTTCTCATGGTTGCTACAGTTTATAACTAGAAACCTCTTTATTTCAACTTAATTATTTATTTATTTTTTTCTCTCACTTCTTTGAAACAATAACAATACAAAGAACTTTTTTTTCCTGAATCATTTGAGAATGAATTGCTGACCTGTTTAACCCCCAATATTTTTAGTGTGTATTTTCTACAAACAAGTATGTTCTATTAATAATCATAATACAATCATCAAAATCAGGACATGAAATTAGTACATTACTATAATTCTCACACCCCATTCAAGTTTCATCAAGTATCCCCAAAGTCTTTTGTAACTAAAGAATCCAGTTTAGAATCACATTTTGCTTTTAGTTGCCATGTCTCCTCATTCTTCAGGATATACTTAAAAGTCAAGTCTTTCCCTGACTTTTATGACATTTACACTTTTGAAGTTACCAGCTGATTATTATATTTTAGAATGAGCCTCAATTTATGTTTGATGCCTCCTCATTACTAGATTCAGATTATGCATCTTTGGCAGGAACATCACAGAAGTAATACTTCATTCTTATTGCAGTCTATCAGGTATGTTAGATGATTTCAATTGGTTCCATTATTGATTAGACAGTGTTCCCCAGCCGCCTTCACTATAAAGTGAAGTATGCCATACCCTTACCATTACCCTTACCATTTTGTGAGGAGGTACTTTGGAGAAACGACCAAACTTTAGATTTATTTACTTATATCCATATTGACTTGTTTCCTATTTTATTCAATGGATTATAATCTGTTACTATCATTTATTTTGATACTTGAATTGTCCACAGTTTGATGAGTAAGAGCCCTTTTAAACTGACTTCTGGGGCCTTCTGATATTGACCCCATCATTCTATGATCACTTCTATGCTTTCTGTTACAACAATGTTTCAGGTTCTACTTGTATTTTCCTTGTCCCAGCCCTGAAATCAGTCCAGGTTCCTTTTAGTGCAAAATGGTAGTTAGAAGCCAAGATCTAGGCATTAGGTGTGCAGGTTGTAATTGGACTGTTGCTGTTCCCATGCCCTTTTGGCGGTCAGAGAAAAAAATCTACTTACTTCTATATCTATGTGTATATACTGAAACAGGTTCTCAACAATACATCCAATTTCAATTCAACACCAGAAGGCTCATTATAGTTGTCTTCCTTTCCATATTTGTAATTACCTTCTCAAACAGTGAAAACCCTAGTTTCCATTATTCGTAATATATTTACATACAGGTGGATTGATCAAATCTCTCCCATCTCTATCTCCACCTCCTCCACTGTGGGGATATCTTTCTCTCTCTGCTCAGTCTCTTGACACCTCACCCTAGGCCTATGCCCCAACCTTGTCCCACATGTTTACACACTCCTTATTCAGCTTGAGCACTGACATCCCATGCTGGGTTGCCCCCATGCATGTATGTCTAACTAACCCTGCTTGGGATCTAACTCCCTAAGCCAAGCTGCTGCCCTTCACAGCATATAAATCCCCTCTTCATCCTTCCACATGGATATCTTCACACTTTTTGTGGTATGCCATACCACACTAAACTGTTTACCCACAGGGACACTTTCTTGACTCCACTTAGCACTTGCAACCTAACTGGGACCATCTCCCCACTCCTACACCTAGCCCCATGTGGATACTCTATCAATTCTGCTCAGGTCACACCAGATCACCCCTTGGTGTGGATTCTCTCCTCCTCCCACCCTCTCTTGAGCTCCAATACTCCATGCCCAGTTTCCTGTCACCATGGACACTCTCTCCTATCAACTAAGACTCTAACCTCCCAATACCATGTCTCGTCCCATTTGGGTTCCAACACCCCATGCCAGGTCACCCCTAATGCTCTGATACTCCACTGGGACAGGACACCCTCCTTATCCTTCTTGGGCTCTGATCCCTCATACCAGGTCATTCTCCTAATACCCACCTATATTATTCAGCCAAAGGGGTGCTGATGCAAAGTACCAGAAATCTGTTGGCTTTTATAAAGAGTATTTATTTGGGGTAAAAGCTTACAGTTAGAAGGCCCTAAAGAGTCCAACTCAAGGCTGCTTTCTCACCAAAGTTGTTGCCACATGTTGAAACAAGATGGCAGGCAATCTCTGCCTGGTCTCACCTTCCTTCTTCCTCTCAAGGCTCCGTGGGCCCA
>JAQZBX010034186.1:0-25086 GCA_029593785.1 Cabassous unicinctus
CCATGTGTTGAATTCTCTTTTCTGGCAGGATCCAACATGTGCTCTAAATAAAAGTCAATTTATTGAAAGAAAAAAAAAACAAAAACAAAAACAAAAACAAAAAAAAAACAAACCTAGTGACCAAAGGTCAGGATCATTTTAAGTCTGGAAATCAGCGATCAGCTAACACAGCTAGGAGCAGCCTGGCTGCGCTGTGAACTGCCCTACTAAGGACAAGCATGATTTGCTTAGAGATGACGTTACTGGCAGCGGAAGATGCTGGCCCAAAGCAAGACAAAGGTAACACCGGAGCCGAAGACGGTGAGAGCAAAGGCAGGGAGGCTGTTTCTCTCGATTTACTCTGAGAAAAGGAGGAATGTAGAAAAGCATGGAGGCAGGGGCGCAGGGCGCACACAGGGAGCACACACGCCTCAGAGCTGCACCTTGAAGTCTTCCCTGGCGTGAGCGCCACGCGACTCCTTCCGGGCCTCCGCCCCGTAGATGGTCTGCACTGCGCACAGCATCAGGTTCTGCAGCTCCAGGCTCTCCACCAGGTCGGTGTTCCAGACCATTCCTGGGGAGCACAGCACAAGGCTGGCATGAGGCACCTGGGGCCTGTTAGAGGGGGCCTGGGGGAGACGCAGCAGTGAGCAGGAGCCCTTCCAACCCCCACCCAGGAGAGCTCTGGACGGTGCGGCTGCCCAGGACGCCCAAGCATCCAGTTATCTGGTGGAGACCTGCTCTGCTCCTCACCCCTGTCGAAGGTCTTCAGATGCTTGAGGTCCCCGTAGAGCTGGCTCATTTTCTCACAGCCTTCCTGCAGCACACTGCCGGTGCGGAACACTGCAGCATGGCTTTGCATCGACTGTAACACAAAATATCATTTGCAAACTTTTAATCCATGAATCATACCAAGAATGTTAAAAGCTCTAGATTTTTTTTTTCTACAATTCGTTTCTCCTAAAATATTTATGCACCTTACTTAGAAAAACTAGGAAGCTCAGAACATTAGTTTAAACTGAATTTTTAACAGAATTTAAATGGAACTTCCTGAATTTTAAAACAAAGTTTTGATTATATCTCTTAAAAACGTTCATATGTTTCCTTACAACAAGTCAATACCTAACTTAAAGTAGAACATTTTGCATTCACGGCCGGCAGTCTGTGGACCCCAGCCAGGATGGATAATTCCATGCTGGCTCCTCCTGAAGCATGGTGAACTGGCGGCAGAAAGGGCATCTGCCTCCACAGGCAACGGGGAAACTGCTGATCTGCAGGCCTCGGGCACCAAGCCCCACGGCCCCACTCACGAGGGCTGCACAGCCAGGCTTAGGGCTGACAGGCAGAGGCCTGTGGTCGGTGGTAAATGCTGAAGGAACCAGCAGGTCTCCTCCTGGCCACCCAAAGAGGAAATGCTGAGCTAATGCAGTGGTGAGCAGCAGGTGCCAAAAGGGAAGGCCATGGACGAAGAGGGAAGAAAGAGGCCCAGGGCCCTGCTACTGCAGCCCTTTGCCCATTTCCGAATGGGCTACTGGTCTTCTGGGATTTTACAGAAGGTCCTCATAGGACATCAGCCCTTTGTCATTACTGGTGCAAACATCTTTCTTACCTTATTAGCAGCCTTTCAATTTTTGATAGTGTTACCGAAAAAATGTTCACATTATTATGTAGCCTAATGTGCCAATGCTTTCTTCCTCTGTTTCTTGATTTTATGGGACACTTAAAAATACTCCCGAAAAAAATCTTTTCTGAGACAAAAGAAAGCCTGCAGCTTTCTGAATCCAATGCAGAGTGGACTGTTTCAGAATGATCAACGCAGAGGGTGAGGAGAATCAAGCAATCCAGAACCTTTGCTACTTATCATGCCTTTTAAAAAGCAGATCAGATATAATTTCAAAATGGCAGAATAGGGATCTCCAGGACTCAGGCCTCCACCTAAACTGTTAAACAGGCAGGTGCTGTCTGAAACAGCTATTCTGAAACTCCAGAGGCCAGAAGAATCCTGTGCAGCATCAGGGAAGAACAGAAGCAGCAGCTGACAAATTACGGTAAAGAACTGTAAGTTGCTTTCTCTGCTCGGTATTTACCAGTGTCCATGGCACCCAATCCCCCACTCTCACAGCAGAACAAACTTCTGGTGACAAAGAGGGACATAAAGGTCCTCTTCCCCAAGAACAGGGTGTGCAAGGCCCATCACTGATCACCACTCTCACGGGGTCCGGCTCTGAGGCCACTGCTGTTTCAATCAGCCCGATACATGTGGCTGCAGCCACTGCTTCCACTCTGTCCAGACAGGTGGTGGTGGAGAATTAGAGACTTAGGGCTTCCTCAGGCTGCAGGGGAAAGTCAGCTGAAGGGCTGCATTGGCTGGGCAGGCCAGGAAAGCTCAGCTCTGGGAACCACTGGAGAAGTTCTGTCACCCCTCCTAACCCCTCCCACAGGGCTCTTTAGACCTGGTCGGTGCCCCTTCATGGGTCCCTGGCCCTGTTTTGGCTGGGAAAGACCAAATTGGGAAACTCCTCCCCAGGGTACCCTCCTCCCAAAATCTGCCCTCTAGGCAAAAGCAGACAATGAAAGGAATGTAAAAAATGTAGAAGCAGAGTGTCTGGGACAACTGCTGGCTTCAAATACCCAGAGAGGGGAGTTTACCCTCTGGGAAACAGGAAGGACAACAAACTCCTGTAAACAGGGGAAATCCAGAACAACTAACAAGCAAAAGCCCGGGACAAGACAGAGGCCCAGTATGAGAGGGAAGACATGCACAGTGCATTTGCCTGGGGCAGACCTTCCTGATAGGAGACCTGAAGCTCAAGAAAATCTCTTACCACCAGCTGGTTACAAAACCAAGAAACAGGCATCCTAGGGAGTAAATCCCAGAGTTAATATTTTAAACTATTAAAATGTACATTGTGTAACAAGAGTACAAGACAAACAAACAGGAAATGATGGGCCATCCAAAGGAAGAGGCAAAAAACACAGAAAACACCAATGAAGAAGATGAGAATGTGGACACACAGAACAAAGCCTTCTAAAAAACGACCTTAAAAATGCTTAAGGAGATGGAAGAAAGTACAGAGAAAGAACTACAGGATATCAGGAAAACAATGAATCAGCAATAAGAGCGTCTTTTTAAAGAGATAGAAATGTTAAAAGGGAGCCAAATAGAACTACTGGAGATGAAGACCACAGTAACTGAAAGCAAAAATATCCAGGAGTGTTTCAAGAGCAGACTAGAGATGGCAGAAGAAAGAATCAGTGACCTCCAAGACAAGACATGTGAAATGAGTCAAGCTGAAGAGCAGAAAGTAAAAAGAAATAATAAAAGCAAATATAGCCTAAGACGGCTAGGGGACACCATCAAGTACACCAATAAATGCCTTATGGGAGTCCCAGAAGGAGAGAGAGAGAAAGGGGCAGAAGGAACAGTCCAAGAGAACTCCCCAAACTTGGCTAAGACGTAAATAGGCACATCCAAGAAGCCCAGGGAACAAACAGGATAACATGAAGAAAAATACACACATTGATCACACTATTGAATGCAAAGCACAAGGAGCGAATTCTGAAAGCTGCAAGAGAAAAGCAGCATATTACACACAAGACAGGCCCATCAGAAGCCATGGAGGCAAGAAGGCAGTGGGTTGAAATATTTAAAGTGCTGGAGGAAAACAACTGCCAGCCAAGAATTTTATATCCAGAGAGACTCTTTCAAAAATGAGGGGGAGATGAAGACATTGCCAGATAAACAAAAGGTCAAGGAGTTCACCACCACTAGATCTGCCCTACAAGTAATGCTAAAGGGAGTTCTCCAGATTAAGGAGAGCACATTAGACAGGGGTTCAAAGTGGCATAAAGAAAAAAACTGCTAGTAAAGGTAACCATTTGGGTAATTATTTAGGATGTTAAATTTTAACCCTATGGTAACCACAGGGAAAACAGATGAAAAATATATCCAGATAGAAATGAGAAGGCACTCAACATGGTACAATACCATAAAGCAAACAAATAAAAAAAGTAGGCTGTAACGGAAGTAAGGGACAGAAACATGTAGGATTTACAAAGGCAAAACGGCAGAAGTTTCTTCCCTCTAAGGGGAGTGGACTGTCCTAATTACTCACTATTTTACATGGGCATGTAAATCTTTGCACATCTATTACTTCCTGAAGGTTCATTTCCAGGAGAGTCATGTCTGGGTCAAACCTGGAAAATTTTGGTAGTTATTGTCAATGGCAACAATTAGGCCCTTCAGAAAGAGCACGCTGCGCCCTCTCCACTGCGCCAGGCATTTTCACCCTGCACCACTACTCTTTCTCTGCTGGTGACTGAGTGCTGAGGCGGCAGTGCTCTTTTATGTTGCATTTGGTTACTCGTTAGGTTGGCCGTCTTTTCATAGCTTGGTGGCTATTTGTTTCTTTTCCTATAAATTACCTGTTCATCTTCTGTGATCAATTTTCTATGGGGTGAGGTTTTTTCTGATTATTTATAAAAGCTTTGCATGTATTAAGAGAATTATTTCCATGCATGAAATATGTGAACATATACAAACAGTACCTTTTGTAATTCACTATTTTCCATTTTACTTCATTTAAGGTGTTTTAAGTGTTGACAAGCTTTGTTTTTCCTTTATGGTTTCTGGGAGAGACAGGCTAGCACAATCCTTAGGAGGGTGTGTTTAAAGTCAGACTGACTGGGCTTGGACCCCTGCTCTGCCACACAAGCCTGGTAACCGTGGGCCACTGGCATTCTCGTCTCTGCTTCTGGATGGTCTGGAGGCTTTAACTGCACACTGGTTTGTCCGTCTCCCTGTTTTCCTCTGCCTCTCCCTATCATTCCCATTCTCTGATGTATGATACTACAGAGAGAAGGTTAACTCCTTCTGTGTGCTGATGGGCCCTAGGAGGATTATTTCTTAAATATAACAAGAGATATATTAAAAATGATTTCTCAAAATGAGCAATGAGATGTGAATGCAGGTACAGTGTTGGGCTTCTGAGAGGACTGTTACTTCAAGGAAGCTGACCAACTGGGAACTGAACTTCTTTTGACCTTCCATTGTTCCTCCTTCTTCAGACCTGGGACAGTCATGTGATGGCTGGAGATTCAGCAGCTGTCCTGGGCCATAAAGTGCCCTGAGGATGGAAGCCATGTGCAAGTACACTGCAGTGTAAGGAAGGCGCCTGAGTCCTTGATGCACTGAGTCATTATCTCTGCCCTCGACTGCCTACTCCACCTCTTATATGGAAAAAGAAATGTACATTTTAGAAGCAGGTAAACTGAATCCTAAACGAATGACATGACAAGAAAAATGTCCTACTGCTCTTTACCCCAAACGACAGCACAGAGAAGACATTCAATGTGTGCCCCCTTCAGAGTAGAGCTCAGTTCTTGCTTACCTTCTGCATGCTGAGTCGTAGTTCCGATGTTCTTATGCTTCCCTCAGAAAATCTCAATTTGTCAAGATTCATGACAGATTCTTCCCCAGCATTTGCTTTAATTGGGGGAACTTTATCTCCTAATATTAAAAAAAGCTTGGATTTAATTTTGAAAAACAAACATTTAGAAAAAAATGGATGGGTTTTAAATGAGACACAAAAATGTGTATCATACCATTCAGAGAGTTCAGAAAATGCAGAAGTAACCTGAGCTTATGCTGCCCGGGCCACCCTGTAATTGAGGAACTATTTATTAGGGGCCAATTCTACAGAATAAACATAGAACCAAAAATCTGTCACACAGTAGGTACCCCATAAGTAATCTCTGAATGAACAGCAACCACCTCTCACATTGAAAAATCAGATTTATGCAAACTGACCTTGCACAATTACTCTTCTAAGGGAAATATTTTTAAACATATTTTCTCCAGTAGGTAACAGAAAGCAGAGGCCTGCAATTAGGCCTCCCACTCCCTCTCGGGCACCAAGCTCTGCTCTCCAAAGGAGACCCACCGCTTCCCATGTGTCCTGCTCAAGCGTTTCTAGGCATGCTTACTGTTTCTTTTGTTTTTATCATTTTTTAATTTTTTTAAAAAAGCTGTGATTCAGAAAAACTTTTTTCTTTTGGTGTACAGTTTTCACACATGTATAGATTTGTGCAGCCACCACCATCAGAACACAGTAAAACCCGTCCTTTTTAGGGCAGTGTTCTGCACATTTGGATCAATGCAGAGCTGGGAGGCACTACACAGGACAGAGCTCCTGGCAACCTTCCCTATAGTTCTATAGCTCAGCCTTTTCCGAGTGCAATATAAATAAAATCATATATTGTATAGCCTTTTGAGTCGGGCTTCTTTCACTCAGCACAACGCACTTGAAATTCATCCATGTTGTTCCATGTATGGTAACCTGGCCCTTTTCACTGCTGAGTTTTAAAACAATTTTTAAAAATATTCACTGATTCCTCAGATGTGAGAGTACAGAGTATTCTTATATAGCCTTTTTTTTTTTTCTTTCCCATTTTCAGAGAGAAGGAACCTCAAATTTTCTGCTTTGCTCTGAGAAATTTAATCTCAGTCCTCACCACTAAAAATGCAGGACCACATAGAGAAACGAGCATGTGGTGTCAGAAAAGACGGATTTGAATCTTGCTTTACAACTGACTGGTAATAACTGGAGGTAAAGCACCATCTCCCGGCACTCAGCTTCCTGGGGCTGGTGATCAAACCAACTGAGAGGATGTGTCTGAAGAGGTAACCTGCCACCCCCACCATCTGCATCTTCCTAACTGTAGGTATGGCAGGGGGTGGGCCTAACACTTGCCATACCTTCAGTTTGGATGCAGCTATCTAAGGGCTGTATTTAATTAGCAGATTAATCATGACTGTGATAATCTCTACACCGTCGCTTCATCGTGGGAACAGCACCCCATCTACTGCAGTGTGGGCCCAAGCAGAAGCGAGAGGTCGGCGCGACCGCCCTGTCTGTGTTTAATGGGACTTCACTGGCCTCACGCTTTCAGCACATGTTTTTTCCTCCTGAAGTTATTTAAGCTACCACAAGAAGACCAACTGACAATCCTTCTATCCCTGCAGGGGTAAGCTATCATTCACCCCTTTTATAAAAGATGATTATATTTTGTGTTTTAGAAAAGTTTAAATATATTTTCTATAGGTACTAAGAAGTTCATTTATTTATTATTCATTTTACACCTATAGGTTAAAATATTTCATTGCAAGCAAGTAATTTATATCAGACAAGTAATATATAATAAACCTCCCCTCAAAATAACAATTTCCAAATAGCGACTTTTCCAAGCAGAACATAGGACTGCAAAGAAAAACATGACCAAAGAAACTTTACCTTCTTAACTACAAGACCCCCATTCCTGCAACACCACCCATATCTCGTCTTAACTCTACCACTACAGAATCTCTGGACTTCCCTGTTACCTCATTTCTAGGGGTAAAAAAAAAAAAGTCAGAATACAACCAAATGATGACTAAGCAAATTTCCAATTAAAAAATCAAGGCTTTGCAACTTCTTGCCTTCAGAAACAGCTTGCCTGCTGGAGGATATACATACCGGGTCTGCAAGACTCTGCGATACTCCGGGCACACGCGCGGCCGAAGACCACCAGGTCCAGGAGTGAGTTTGCACCGAGCCGGTTGGCACCGTGGACCGAGGCGCAGGCGGCCTCTCCGCAGGCATACAGCCCGGGCACGGCTTGATCCTTGCCGCTCACGTGCCTTAGGACCTGTCAGGCAAAAGGACTTAAGAAGAACGCCAACAGCACCTTCTTCCCAGGCTTGCTTCTCTCAGTGGAGCGCCTGAGTGCTAGGTTGGTGGGTGGGGGGAGGAGCAGAGACGGTTTACTTGCAGTATGAACGTACCCTCCTGCTGCCCCTGCTAAGCAGCGTTTCTGAATTCTGTTCCTCAAACACCAGCATCTGTAACTTCAATCCTACATCTGACGTTCATTGGAAACCTCACCCACTTTATTCCCCAGACTCTGTGATTGTGAAAGGACCTTAGACTGGAGGCAGAAGACTGGGTTGTAGTTCAGATTCTTGCAGTTATTACTCACCTAAAAAGTGACAGCAGCAGTTTCGACCCACTGCATAGGGTGGCAATGAGACTAAAATAAAGTAACTGACTGGAAAGTTCTTTGTGAACTTCTCATGCAAAAGGTATTAATTGTAACGACCACCCAATTTACAAGGTCATTGTAAAAATAAGATGAGACCATATAGGAAAGAATTATAAACATGAAAAAACTGCAAAAGATATACCTAACTATTTACTAAGGAAGAATTAACAAACTACTAACAACTAGTTGCTATACAGAGATAAGTAAAACAACTGGAATACAAACAAGGGCTCCCTTCTCCCTTGCAGAGAAAGCAACTTAAAACAGAAGGGAAAGCACGTCTCCTCCTGGGCTGGGCTCATCACCTGCCCCCGGTAGTTTGTGGGGATGCCACCCATGTTGTAGTGCACGGTGGGGAGCACAGGGATGGGCTCCTTGGTGACATCCACGCCCGTGAAGACCATGGCTGTCTCAGAGATCCCTGGAAGGCGCATGGCAATCTGCTGTGGGGGCAGGTGGTGCAACTGCAGGTGGACGTGATCCTTTTCAGGGCCACAGCCCCTGGTAGAAGAAAAAAAATGACAAAATAAGGCAAAAAATATTAAAAGTCACATTATAAAAAAATTGATATTACAAAATCATTAAAGCACGTAAGGGCCAAGATTTTTTGATACTGGTAAAATATGATTTATAATCTCAGAAAGTAGTTTCCCACAATGTCGACAGTTTTATAAGGGACAAAAAGCATGGTAAAGATACTAGTTTTACAAGGATAATTGTTGCACTGCCAACTATTCTAAATATGCATCTTTAAATACAGGAACATGGTATACTCCTTTAATAAAGAATTAAAAAATAAAACAGGGTGGCACTTTAGATTTCTTTATAAGAAAGGTAATCACCTATTGCTAAACATGAGACCCAGTTTAGTATCTTCAGGTAGAAGAAACCCATCACATTACATTTGGCATATACAAAACTAATATAATGGTGCTACTCTACATTCTGGTACAAATTCTTTCTCTAGAAGAAAACAATATTTGAACTTCATTCTCAGCCAAAATCTAGAAATGGTCATTCATACATCAAATGTTTTCTGAGCACCGACTATGGGCTAGGGGGTATTCCAGGTTCCGGGGACACATCAGTGAACGAAACAGACAATAATCCTGCCCTCTTGGAGCTTCCCTCCCAGTTTTGGGGATCACAATTTGTTGCATTCTCCTTGATAAATGCATGAGAAAGCCCTCTCATGCCAAAGGCTCCAAAGAACCATTTGCCTTCTCTTCATTATTTATATAAAAATGTAAAGTTTCTCAAAGGCCACACTACATTTTATGCTGAAGAACTACTCAACAGGTTATTTGACAAGTAACATCATTCAAGGAACAGTATTAGATACTAGAAAAGCCTAAAGTTTTTTACTGAAGTTCAAATAACCCACCAACGTCAAACCAAAACATTCATGGGTATAAAAAAATGTAGTATGACATCTGGGGCTTGTGTACAAACTTCAGGTTGGGGTGTGTGTGTGACTCTCCCCTGCTCCATGTCGAAGCCAAATGTCTGTCTCTCTCTCACACACACATTGTTCCACAAATTTGAGAAAAATTTTCATCAGACTGGTTAAAATTCTGTCAATATAGGCCTTTAGAAAAGCATCACAGACTCGTAGACACTGGTCAGAGGGTCCTGGTGGAGGCAAGCGTATGTACCTGCACACACAGGTAGGGTGGGGTGGGGAGCCGAGACCCACGAAGAAGCAACACCTGCTGGGATGTTAAAATGTAGAAGGGAACAACAGCTACCAAACAGCTGGGGAAAAGGAAGAGAGCCTGTGTGTCTGTGCTCAGACACCTCTGAAGAAAATCTGTACGAACCTTCCTTCACGGATTTCCAGAGTCATGGAACGCGATACGACATCTCTGGACGCCAGATCCTTCGCAACTGGAGCGTATCTTTCCATAAACCTTTCGCCTTGACTGTTAATAAGAATGCCCCCTTCTCCACGGCACCCTTCCGTAATAAGACAGCCGGCACCATAAATGCCTGCAAAAGCCCAAATAATTAAATACAACCAACTATTGCTGTCTCTATTTCAAAGCAAGATATTTCCAAGATACATTTAGGGGTACAGGAAAAGGGTTTATATTCTAAACATAATAGAAAGACAAAGGAAAAGATGAGGAATAGTAAGAGTTTTGACAACAAAAAGCTGACGAGGAGGAGTGGGGCCAACCACAAGAAGAGCGGCCAGGACGAGCCCAGCACCGCTCACAAACGGGCCTCAAACTTGTAAACACAAGCAGGTGTCCAACGTCTCAGGTGTTACTTTAATTTTCCGATGTTCTTTTGCACCAAGAAATTGTGAAGACTATTTTAGATATGAAGGACTAGCTTGGAAAATTCCTATCAAAAGTAGCCAAATAACAAGAACAATCGTTAATACTCACGTTGAACTCGCTATGTGCAATTCTAACTGATTGACATATATCAACCATCACCCCCAGTTCCACAGAACCACCTGAATCACAGGAGGGCAGAGCCCAGATGCAAAGCGGGCAGCCTGGGCCCGTCTGTGCTCCCTGCCACAGCTCTGCGTCTCGGTGGAATGAAGGACAAGGAATGCCAGGCTCTTGGATGTGGGTGAAGGAGACCAAAGCAATTTAACGTCAGTTTGAAAGCCAAAGCTTTCATTAGTACACCAAAAGTGTTGTCTTACTTTAAACAGGAATGAATGTTCTTGCATTTTATCTGCCTGTCAATTGTCCTCATTTCACTGGCATTTTTTTTTAGTAGCTTATTTCTCAAACATTGAAGAGGAAACATAAGAAAGGTGGTGCTAAATAAATTAGAGGGAATTCACAAGTCTCAATGAGATTTCATTGAATAAAAATAGTAATAAAAAACACGATAAATACAGTTTTTTTATTTTTTTTCCAAAATTTTCATTCCTGCCATTCCAGAAGAACACGCTGACAGAGCAAAAAGGAAGCTGCCCTGGTTCTTGAGTTTGGCAGCTCCCGTGGACGCTCCTCAGTCAACAGACCAGCAAAGAGAAAGCAACAGGGAAAGAAATCTGTTTCTTCAAAGAGACTCTCGCGCTCTCTCTTTTGAACTCACTTCAGGCTTTGTAAACATGCAGGATTTACTCTCTAAGGTCCAGGGCTGATGCTAGAAGGCCAATCTGGGGAGCGGCAGGGGCTTCCCCGTCCCTGTCGCTGCTCTGGGCAACCTCCTAGTTTCCTTTTTGACCCCAGTGATGCCCGTCCTCAGGCTCCACCTGCTCATCCACAGTCCACTGAGCATCAGACCTCTCCAACAGCCCCCACCCAATAGGCCCAGGATGCCTTCAGCCCCCCAGCTCTGCACAGTCCCATCCTCTCGAGCCCCTTCCACTCATGTATGCCAAAAGCTAACCTTTACGTGTTATCTTCCTATACTACCATGACAACACAAATTCTTCAACACCCTTGTTCTGAACAACCCACCGGCTTTTCTAGACGCAGTGCGTCCTCTCTGCCTGTCTCCTGGGACTCCACAGCAGCACCTGGTGCCCTCCTTCCCTCGGCCCCCATGAGGCTCCTGGCTTTCCACGGCTTTGGCAGCCACGCCCCCTCCCCCTTAAAAACCAGTGATCCTGAGGCCTCTGGCTCTTCTCACACCTTTTACTACCTCCGGGTGACAGTCCCACCCCCTCTTGATATCCCACGCTTGTACCTTCAACTGTTCTTGGATTTTCCCAGACACCCCAAGATGAGCTTGTGGCCCCCGTGACCCACCCCCTCCCCCCAAGACTGGTGACCAGCACCCTCACTCATCAGACAGGTGGCGCTCCTGTGCCCCTGCCTCACGGCCACGCCCTGGCGCACACTCTAGTCCCTTCTGGCTCATGGCCGAGGTGGCATGAAATCTCTCAGGCCACTTTTCTGATCAAGTTTCCCACCCCTGGCTCTCTCCTATCTGTTCCTTCCTTCTTCCTTCCCTCTCCTCCTGGCTCCCCTCTCTCAGTAAACACTGACTGAGGCCCACTCAGGGCAGGGCCCTGTGAGCACAGCAGCGAATGAGATGGAGCCCTGCCCTGGAGCCAACATCAAGTGGACGAGACGGACATTCAACAGCTATTTCCTCTCAACCGGAAGGACCACCAAGGGTTAGGGTTAGAGGCCTTGGGGGCTGCATGAGATGGTGACCTCAACTGCTCTGAGGGAATCAGAAGACTCTCCTTAAGGAAACGACAAGTGAGGAGCTGAGAGATGAGAAACAAGACAGAAACACACGACCTAATGAAACTGTAGAGAAACAATCGCTATCAAGCTCTAAAAAACGTAAATTAGCCTGATTCCGTTAAGCAGTCATTTCCTACCTGTGGGGTGGAATTGAACAAACTCCAAGTCCTGACACGCAAGTCCTGCCCTCGTGACCATGGCTGTGCCATCGCCAGTGCTGGTGTGTGCGGATGTACAGCTGAAGTAGGTGCGCCCGTAGCCCCTGGAAGACACAGTGACTCTTTCTCGACAGCGTCCACGCCTGGCACCCAGACAGAGCAGCACACACACACACACACTGCTCTAGGACGTGCCGCCTGCACCTGCACACGACCTGGGAGGAGCAGCGCCCAGGGAAGCGTGGGAGTCTGAGGGTCAGGGGGGCGAGAGGGACTTTCATTTGAATTTCAGTATTTCATACTGTTTGAACATTTCCCCTGCAAAACATATATTACTTTTGTAACGAAACTTCAAAAATGTTTTTGAATTCATTTCAAAGAATAGATAAAATCTACTTACAGTTATCCCTTCCACATTGCAACTTTCCCCATCACAGTTTTAATATATTGTGGGTCGGCATAAGAAATTAAACAGCCAGGGTGGGTGAGACGGGGCAGCAAATGATCCTTTCGGGTGCCCAGAGGGGGGGCGGGTGGAGAGGAAGGGGGTAGAGAGAGGGGTGTGCAGGGGCAAGGCCGGCGCTGACTGTGTGTGAAGCCCAGCCTCTGGGCAAGAACAAAGGGCCTTGCTCCAGGAGGGGGCGATTTCAGAAAGACAACGGGGAGTGGGAGAGGAGGGGAAGGGGGTGGCAACTGCGCCAGGATCCGAGCCCAGGAAGGCAGAGGAACAGCCCACTTGGGGGGCAGGAATGGAGAGAGGCCCGGAAAAAGTACACTTTAGAGACATTAGAAATAAGTCTAAGTAAGGGGGTCGGTACTTAGTGGCTGATCCATCAGTGAAACTAGCCACCCTCAGGCAGGGCATAATAGAAGCGATCAACCCTCTACTTTCAGAGCGCTCGGGGACATGGAAGGGCTGGATAAAGTTCCTGGCCCTCAACAGTAAAAGAAGAAATCCAGACTTCCTCTCTGGTAAGAAGGGAGGGTCAAAAAATTTTATGCGTATTTTCCAGATTACGGAACACCACACCCCTAGCCCCCGCGACGTGGAAGGGATAACTGTGTGTCTGTCACATGATCCAACAGCACTTCTCCCCAGCCATCAGAGTAAACACAGGGTCCACTAGAGCAACAGAAGAAGACGCCACGTGACTCCCCAGGCCTCGGCTTCCTCATCTGAAGTGACCGTGAAGAAAAGGTGCAACCCTCGAAGAGGTGAAGACACACCAGCCTGCGCCCTCCTGCACACCTCCGGAGCAGGTGCTATCACTGTACCCCTTGTAGCTGAGGGACCTTCTTGGTCAAGCCCACAGCCGTGTCTTAACCACCGTTCTCTAATACCTCAATTCTTATTAAAATAAGAAACTCTGAAATCAAGAGTTTCACTGGATTCACTTTATAAAGAAATGAAATGCAATAAAAATCAAGTTCCTACCCAGTAGCAACAACAGTATTCTTTGCTCGTATGCGGTGTATGGACCCATCTTCTATGCACAGTGCGATGACACCACGGCATTCCCCATTTTCCATCAGAAGATCCAAGGCAAAATACTCTATAAAATAGCTGGTATCATAGTGCAGAGACTGAAAAAAATAATCCACATCTCAAATAATTGCATTTAGAGTAAGTGTTAAACCAACATTTAACATGATAGTGTTCATGTGAATGGGTTAAAGAACTTGACCTAGTCTGGTAGCAAATGGATTAGGTAAACCCAAGGAGAACACCAGAGTTTGAGAGTGGAGTCACAGAATGTGACATATCCACAAGGGTGCTGATGATGTGCAGTGGCAGGAAAAAGAAAGGCATTATACTTTAAGCAGTATGAAAACACATAAAAAGAACACAAATACATGGCAATGCATGCTGGAGGTAAGAATACAGCAGGTTCTGAATTCTGTATTTTGGCAATACATATCACATTTCCATACAATTCAGAGGCATTCACTCAGCCAGTGCTTGACCTTCCAGGGTCTTTGGTGACAAATCCCCCCAGGGGCCTGCACATGGCACTGAAGTCCCCAACAAACTCGAGAGCCACAGTCTGCGGACCATGGGGCCATGATCGGCATTGTGCTATCCTCTAGGTAGCTGCTACTTGAACTAAAGTAAAATAAAACAAAATAGACTATCCAGGCCCTCATTTGCACTGGCCACACTTGGAGTGCCCAGCCACATGGGCAGGCAGCTGCCACTCTGGATACTGCTGGTCAGGGCCGTTCATGAGGCCCTGGGCCAGTCCCCACATGGCACACAACCTCCCTGGAGGCAGGCAGGCCCTGGCACACACTTGTCAAAGCGCTCCTGACAGGGAAGCCAGGCATGGGCACCAGACACTTGCAAATTAAGGAACCCTACCCATTAACTGGAAAACGGCAGTTTAGAATACTGAGTAACATCCACGCCAAAGCTGGCTGGCTGCCTAGTGACTACTGCCCCGCAAGTCTTACTCCAGTTTTAACAGCTAAGCCTTGAATAATACCTGCTCTCATCTTACACTTTCTGTATGACTAATCATAAATTTCAAACTTGCTATATAATGATCATCAATTTAATTTTCCAAAATGGATGAAAGAAACAAAATATTGCTTTAAAGACAGCTTTCCACAGCATCTGTTAAATATTTTCATATTAGTAATTAATGTGCACTTCCTGGGCTGGACCCACTGGCCCCAGCATGAGCATGCACAAAAGCCGTCTCACCCTTCCATACAGAGTGTGTAACAGGGAGTGGCCAGTCCGGTCGGCCACGCAACAGCAGCGATGGGCCTGCCCTCCTTTCCCAAACTTGAGGCTCTGCCCACCAAATGCTCGCTGATAAATCTTCCCATCTTCAGTTCTGCTAAATGGCATGCCGAAGTTTTCCAGCTGCAAAACAAACAAACAAAACTATTACTCAAAGAAGTCAAGAGATGTGTGGCTAATTTACACTAAACAACTTTAACACAGACCTGCAAACCCAAAACTGATATATTGTGTTTATGTGAAAACGCTGACACTTCAGAAGGGAGAAAATTTCCTTGCTAAATGAACTGAACTGATGATATAAAAATTTTTTCGTTACATCAAGATTTTTTTCGGCTGACCAAATCTGGTTCAATGCCTTAATTTTTTTCTAAGACTTTTTTTTTTAATTAGAAATAGAACTGGTGGAACAATCCAGGGCGTTCAGTATGTCACCTCGATCACTGAGGCAGGTGCTTGCTCTGTCATGTAATGGATTGCATCCTGATCTCCCAGCCAATCCGACCCCTTCACGGTGTCGTAGAAATGCCACTTCCAGTTGTCCTCCTCCATGTTTCCCAGCGCGGCATTGATTCCTCCCTGAAAACACAGAGCACTCTTGAGACACCACGGGTGACAGTCCCATCCCGGTTTTCCACATCAGTCTCCTTGCCAATACCCCCCACCTTGACTCAAACGAAGCAAGCTGCCTGTAACTGTGTGTGAGGCAGTCCGACCTGAACCCCATGGAGGGCTCCCTCTCAGCAGTGTGAGGCAGAGGCCCAAGAGATTCCAAAGCACGGCTCTTTTGCGTACGAGCTGAGTGTTATGGACCAAGTTATTTAATCCCTCAGCCTCAGTCTCCTTGTCTCTCAAGTGGGGATAAAGCCAAATTCCTTGAAGAGTTGTTTGGACGACTAAGTGAGGAGTTATGAGCAAAATGCCGAATATCTAAAACACCTGGCAAAAAAGGTACTCAATAACCTCCTCGATCATTTCATGCCAAAACGCTGCCCATGGTGTTTTTGGGCACTATTAAAGACTGCACCGTGCCACCTCTCTCCCCCTGCCAGGCCCACCGTCTTCCCCTACTGCCTTCTCTGTCACAGAGCACAGGCATGGGCAGGGACAAACGTACTACTCGCCCTTTTCTCCCCAACCTCAGTTCGGATTATTCTCCTTTAGATGATCTCCTTTCCATAACAAAGGCATGTTTTCTGTAACTTCCCTTTCTTTTTTCCAAATGTTGCTCCATTATAATTTTTCAGTGAGTCAGACCCAAGTTAGAACCCTCTACCCCCTAGTGAGGCTGTGTCTCAGCCTGCTCACGCAGTGAAGATGAAGAGAGCTGGGGATGCTGCAGCAGACACGCAACAGAAGTCACAAAAGTGACTTCCCTGTCCGTTCTCCATGCCTCTCTAACCATAAGCCCAAACACAGTCCTGATACACCAAAATGGTAGCAAAATACAAAAAGCCAGTTTAAAATTGAACAAATACAACGTGCCTGACAAGTGCCTTCTCCATCACTGCCGGCATCAGCGAGCATCCTGCTGCAGGCGGCTGCTCTTGAGCTCCTGGACGCGCTCCAAGCCCCTACAGTCTCAGCCATCCCCAAATTCAGCCTCTTCTCAAGGAAACTCAACCTTTTCTCAAGAACCAGCATTCAAGGCAAGCTGACCTTTTGTTACTCATTTTTATTTTTAGTAATATCGTACTACCTCAACACAATGTACTATTGTGCAGTATTAATTAGAATTGTCTGTTTATGTGTACTTTCTCTTTAGACTGTGATTTCTTCCAATAGTATACGCCATTTGTTTTTTAACTTATAAAACAAAGCAGGTGCTCAGAGAGTATTTGTGGCATGAAGTGAGGGCCTAAAGAACCTTTCTGAGCATTCAAAATGCTAGTTAGGCTACAGCAGTAACGAGATTGTCTCGTGTTGGTTCCTGGAAAGTTGGTCACCACACACCCTGTTGTTTCTATGAGGAAATATATTCCAAATACTGAAGAAAAGACAAACAAATAAGGCTGTGGAACTACCTGCATATAAGCTGGGTTCTACCTATACCGTGCCTAGAATGAAAGAATAAAATTATAAAATCACTGTATATTTTCTCACCTAACATTCACCTTCCTCCCTAAATTTAGAGGACTCAAAGCCCATTGTTCAAACTTGAACCTTTATCACATCATCAAAGCAAGTGGCTGTTCGCACCGAGGGCTGCTCTGTGAGGTGCCGCCCCCGCTCAGGGTGTGACAGCAAGACAGGTACAAGGACCCAGAGTCAGGGAGAGGAACGACAACAAGCACATGGACAGGCTCATTTCAGACTGTGTAAGTGCTGTGAAGGAAATGAAGCCATGACAAGGAGGTGGAGGGGTGGGGGTACACTAGACATGGAGGTCAGAGAAGACTGGCCATGTGGCTCAAGCCAGGACACGAATGGCCGGAGGGCCCAGGCAGGCCAGGATCCCTGGGAAGAGCGTCCAAAAGCCCCAAGGTGAGATAGCAGACCGTGGTGGGAGGGATGCCGCCAGGCACTCGGGGGGGCTGCAGGCTCTGAGAGCACTGCAGTTCTTTTCTCTTACCTGGGCTGCAATGGTGTGCGACCTGGTGGGGAAGAGCTTTGTGACGCATGCTGTGTTAAATCCTGCCTCAGAAAGGCCAAATGCAGCACGCAGGCCTGCCCCGCCAGCGCCCACCACAACTGCGTCAAATTCATGGTCCACTACTGGGTACTGGGTAGAAATCTGGAAAAGAAACACCTGTCATCCACATGCTCAACAGCAAAACTGTGGTTACAGTGAAACAGCTTGAAGAAAATGAAACTCAAAGTAACATGAGAGAAAAGAGCATCCTGTCCTGGGACTGAGCCTCACAGCACAAAAAGATTGAGAGCTGTGGCGGGTACATCCTTGTACAGAGGAGGGGACCAACAAGCAGATCCCACCAACAGTAAAAGTCTGCCCTGTGGAACCAGGAACCATCAGCTGAAATGCTGAAAACTTAAGAGATACATCCTCAAAAAATGTTTGTAAAAGCTAAACCATTAAAACCCCAATTCTGTCGATTCTGTTTACCAAAGCAAGGAATTTTGAAGCAAAGGAAAGCAACAACACATATCAAAACATAATCTCTTCCTTTTTCCCTTTTCAATAATAATTTATCACCCTTGTGCACAAACTGCTTATAATGTAGTATAGACTATGTTTCTCTACCTGTGATCTGCAAGTTTCCCATGAAAACGTAAAAATGTTTTGTCTTCACTTAGGCATATTCCAGTTTGTCTGGTGACCACCTTAAAACTGAGGACTACAACTCTATTTCAGGCCCATGCTTGTGTTTACAAGCAAGGTGCTGAGCAGTAGTTACAATAACTGTTGTGGGGTTAGGAAAGAGACCTTGTGATATAGTAATGCCACATGAAGCCCACATGATCTCATGAAGAGCTGCTTTGAAAGGCTGCACAGCCCTCTTCCTGGTAGAGATTTCATCACACTGCAGTAAATACTCTTCACTGATATTTTGTTATTTTTTTGCTTTACTTGATTTACATTTAAATCTAGTTTATAGATACATTAGAGCTATAAGCAAAAAAATGTTTGTCTGTTTTTATGTTTGTACAACACTTAAGTATGATCCTAAAAACAATCTGTGCATGCACAGGATGTCCAAGAGAACTCTTTCCTTAAAGAGATATGTATATTACTCGAATATATTAGAAATTGGTATAGGTCATTACCCCTATAAACTCAAGAAAACACATTATAATGGGAAAAAGCCACAAACTCACTGAATCTGAAATTTTAGCAGATGATCTTTTATTTCCACCAACAGTGAAGTGAAAACCACGTGTTCCTGTTTGGAAAGTTGCCGGTGACTGCTGAAACACAAACATAGCGTGTTAAGCATCTTGAAGGAGCAGAAATAATAAACAACATGAGCTGAGGCGAACATCTTCCCTTCTCAACATGTTCGTTCAGCCAACCAATTTAACCTTTCTTCATCCCCAGGGCTCTCATTCACAAGGGCTCAGGAATGAGGAGGCAGGGTCAAGGCGCAAGAGCTCAGCCACGCCCACGTCTCCTTCCCACTAGACCTGACACGCTGGTAAAAGCTGTTCTAGATTAGATTTGTTTCCAAACAGAACATTCACTGAGATCACCTTAAACTTCTGACTCAAATAGAAAATAGAAAATCCACACTTCCACTTCAATTTTTTAATTTATGCTCCTTAGTGGAGAGTGGGAAAGAGTCTATATTGCATCATTATATGTGGCAGAGCTTTGCAATCAAGGAAGCACTTTTACTGAATCTATAGACCTTCTCATACATGGAGCTCCAAACGTCAGTTAGGTTTTGTGGTTCATTGGAAAAAGCACTAGACAGTAAATCAAGAGATCTATGTTCTAGAATAGGCTGTATTGCTGCTGCTTTTTATTTTTTTTTAGAAGGTACTGGGGATTTAACTCAGGACCACGTACACGGGAAGCAGGAGCTTAACTACTGAGCTACATCCACTCCCCAATGAGAGCTGGTTTTCTCGTTTGTTTGTTTTTAGGACATATTGGGGATCAAACCCAGGACCTTATATATAGGAAGCAGGCACTCAACCACTCGAGCTACACCTGCTCCTCGCTTTATTATTTTTAGTGGCACATAGTAAAGCTCCCTTCACTGTGACAAGAGGATTCCAGGTCCAGAAATGGTAAGGGTCCTGCTTCACCACTCCCCTCACCCCTTCCCAGGCTTCGGCCTCATCCTCCCTGTGGGGACCTCTCTGCCAGGCCCCAATATGCCAGTCTCTTTGCCTGGACACCTGCCCCTGGCCTATACCTGGCTAACCTCCACCAACTCCCCAAGTTTGGCTTAAATGTCTCATTCTATAAACATTTTTTCAAGAAACCTTGGTATTAATGAAATCACAGTCCACAGTAAGAGAGTCAACATTCTGCATGTGCAAAGCATTGGTCAGCCACTACGGGATCATTTTTTTCCATTCTTGGAAGACCACTGATAAAGGGAATAGTCTTAGAAATATGAAGAACAGTTCTAGGAAGTAAAGAGTTCAGCAATGGAGGTGGGGATGGGAGAGATTCCTTCAAGTATTCTACAACTGGGAAAAGACAATTTTGTGGAGTAAATTGCTAGGAAAGAACAAGTGGGGATTACAGGGAGGAGAATTTTGGCAAAATAGAAAATGATCTCTAAACGGAGCAATTTTCGTTAGAAGGTAAAATTCTCAGGTAAAATTCGAGCTGGGGGTGCTGGGCCACTTGACTGCCTGCGAGGAACGTCACAGATGGGCTCCTTCTAACTCTGAGACCGAACGATTGTTGGCACAAATGTTTGTGTTTAGTTTGGTAGCTCCAATTATGAAGTAGTCTCTTGGAATTTTAAATTCCAAAATCTGAACTTCCTTTTTACTGACATAAGCCAATTTAATGGGTTTTTTTTCAGAATATGACTAAAAAAGAACAAAGATTTTCTACCTTAGTATAAATTTTTAAGGGGTCATCAACATTAGTAACCTCAATAGCATAAAAGTAGAGGTGACTGAAGTTGGAGAAAAAGTGAAAAAGGTAGAGATGCTAATATCCTCATTCAGCAAAATGGGAACCCTCATCTAATAAAATGCGTAAGTCATGAACAAGAAATTAATTGGTGGGTGCGGACGTGGCTCAAGCAGTTCAGCGCCCGCCTCCCACATGGGAGGTCCCGGGTTTGGTTCCCAGTGCCTCTTAAAGAAGACAAACAAACAACACACAGACAACTAGCAAAAACCAATGAGCAGACAATGCAGGGGAGCAGATGTGGTTCAAGCAGTTGAGAGCCCACCTCCCACATGGGAGGTCCTGGTGCCTCCTAAAGAAAACAAGCAAAACAATGAGCAGACAAAGGAGCCAACTTCGGGGGTGGTGGTGTAGAAATTAACTTGTCAGTACAATATTTAAAATGACAAAAGTAACCGATAAAGAACAAAAAATAGTTACATAACTCTATTGGGAGGAGAGATAAAGGGGAAGTAGGATAATTCAGTGAACAAGTCCTCACCTGTCAGCAAGAAGTCATGTCTAAAATTGCTAGGAATCACCTGCTTATCAGCTAGGGATATGGAGGGCAACACCAGTGCCAACACCAGGGAACAATTCAGAACTGCTCCCACTGGGGAACGTGTGGGGGTAGGGTCTGTGTCTTTTCATTTATAAGACCTGTGTTCACTGATTTCTCTATAACTAAAATGTTTGTTATTTTTAAAATAAGGATGCCTACAGTATAGTTCACAGGGTTACTGGGTGCTATGAGCCCCAGCTCCAATGAGCACGTCTGGTTTTCACACATACGGAACCTCTCAATGCCGAGAGGGCTGAATCTACGTGGGGCATGTAGGGTATAGACTCCTAACACCAGATCCTAACCACCTTAAGAAAAATCTAAGAGCGTCTGAACTAAGATTAATATCCAGGTTATACAGCAAAACCACACCATAACTTCTCAAATGTAATTTAAAATTTTAACAGAACTAGAAAAACATCACACAAAATGCAGAATTGAATGATACTGCCATTATAATCACCACAAGAAGCAAAACAAAAGATTACTGTAAAGGGCTAAATATGGGCCATTAGAATATATTCAGAACTCACTAAAAGAAAGATATTGACTTGTCTATCCTAGGACAATACCTTAGATGTTCATGTCATAGGATTCAAAAAACCTCACCACCTAAAGTAAGCAATTAATCAACAACTATTTAAGGTCCCTGGGCTTTACTTCTCCTCTCTACTGAGCTACCTCAGAACCTTTACAAATTGCATCAGTGACTTTGGCAATGAAAAAAAGCAAAGTAAAAACAACATAAGGGTGATAATTTTGAAATCTGAAAGCAGCTGTACACATGGACTGACTTGGAAACACCAAAGAATTGACCAAAATGAGACTTAAAATTTCTCTGCGGACTTTAATTATCTAAATTATCTTTATCATATACTTTCCATGGAAATTTCTGAGTTGGCTATAATAAATTTCTTTTCTTCTCCTGTTTAATTTGTTTATTCTCTTAATCCTTGTAAATTCTTTGATTCTTCAGGAGAAAGAACCAATCTTAAACTCCAATAAATGTATTACTTGGGGAGAGAATTAATTTCCTCAAGAAAAGCTATCTTCATCAAGATAAAAACTCTTTACCCCAAGACCAACCACCTTTAGGTAGGCCTAACTTATGGGTCAAGTTTGCCATTTCTACCTTGCCGCCTCCAGCCTGGGTAAAGGACAATGGTGCTTTCATTAGTAAATCCACAAAGGGTTGGGGTGGTGGGAAGGGTGATGGAGGGTCTCAGGCAGGCAGGGTCTCAGTCTGGAGAGGGAATGGGTGAGCACCAGTCTGGGTTGAGGACCCAGCAAACAACAGCTCTTTTCCAATCACCTCCAGTTAGGACTGTATCATTCCCCTACACCGTGCACAGGACCTATCAGGAACTTTGCTTAGTGCTCACAGACTCCTAGCACCAGTACGGGCTGAGCACACAGCATATAACAGCTCTTCTCCAATCACCTCCAGTTAAGAATTTTTCCCTTAAAACAGGAGTTCTTAACCTTTTTTGTTCCAAGGGCCCCTTTGCCAGTCAGGTGAAAACTATGGACCCCTTCTCAGAATGCAGCGGCAGATAGTTTTATGACACTCAACATTGGCATGTCTTTAAATTAAATTTTAGGATTATTCAAATTTATGTTTTACAACTTTCCCATAATTTTAATACCTCATAACCTAACATCTGTTCCAACGGTCATTTTCGGCAAACGTTTAGAAAATTGAGTTTTCCCACGGCATCATAAAACCATCTCCATCATCCTTACCAACCTTTTTGCAGGCAGTTATCCACTGCATTCAGAACATGCTACATCAAAATAAAAATCATACTAAGCCCACACTATACTGTTTATTATCTAATAAATATATCACACTTGGGCCAACACGTCCTCATAAGAATAATGCTTTTTTGAATGTTCAATTCAAGCTCACGGACCCCCCGAAATCTTTCCCCTGGTTAAGAATCCCTGCCCTAAAATGAGCGCAGGGCCTATCAGGAACTTAGCTTAGTGCTCATGGACTCCTAGGAGCCCCTCTCACAACTCAGGCTTGGGAGGGAGGGTGGTCTCTGCACAGGGGGTACCAAGCACAGCAACTCATCCAAGTGTTTAAAGTGCTTCCTGCTGCTGACTGGATGGCTACCTCAGTCATCCTCACATTTAACATATGCTTTAATATCCCTGCTTCAGAAAGGAGAAAACTGCAGGCATAATTATAGGCACAATTCAAGCCAATATTGTTGAATGCCTTGGTTCCCATTGGGACTTTGGCTTTGTAGTTAATTAGTAAGCAGGTGAGTGGGCAAGTTTATTTAACCAAATAACCAAACCTTTCAAATTTAGTTGCTTAAAATCCTAAAAGTTAGTTTCCAAGATATAATTGTAAAGAATACAACCAGACCTAATCAAGTACCAAATCAAGTACCAAGTCAGGAAAGTATAGCCCTGACCATCATTCTCCACTAGCCCGAGTGAGGTGCCAGGAGGAACATCTTTCTTCATCTGCTCGTGGACACGCACAGAAAACCAAACTTCTAGGTGTCCTCCCCAAACATGATTTTGCAACCAGTATGCTGAAATTTTCGGTCTTTTTTTTTTTAATCGTGCACACCTGCCAGCATAAAACTCAGAATAGAGGCTCTTAAACTGCAAGGTCTCAGTGGTACGTGGAGACTATACACACAGATTTGTCCTTTTTCGAAAGAATGCTCAGTTTTCCCAACAGCAGTAATGACACAGAACACGTCTGAGACTCGCGAACCCAGGCCGGATCTTCGATGTGCTCCCACCTTACCCCCCGTGCCCAGAAAGGCCAGGGCCCGGCGACCGGCAGGCGAGCGGAGCGCGACCTGCCCTCCCCCGAGGCTGCTGGAGGTGGAACGCGACAGGCCACGAGGAGCCGCGCCTCCGCCTGAGGTCTAAGGGCGGCCTGGGTTCCCGGGCCCGGGCGCCACAAGGCCGCTACCTGCCCGAGTGACCTTGGGCGCCACCCGGAACTGAGCCCGGGGGCGACCTTGGCGCGCGGGCCCTCGCGGCTCCAGGCCCAGACGTCGCGTGGGGAGGGGTCCCGCTGGGCCGCCGCGTGCTGACCGTCACCGGGGTCCGCGCCGGGCTCCGGCGGCCTCCGGTCAACCCCGCGGGCTCCTCCCCGCGGCCGCCCCGCGGCCCCCAGACTCCTCCCCGCCGCGGCCCGACCCGGGGGCGGTGGGCACGAGACCGAGCTGTTCCTCTCGGGACCATCATCGCCTCAGCCCCCGCCTGTCCGCGCGCCCTGCGGCGCCGCTCACCGCTCTGGTCAGCGCCAGGCGCCGAGCACGCAGTAGCCGCGACACTACCCGGACCCCTGACATGTCTGCTGGCCACAGCGTAGCCCCACCGGCCTCCGCGCCGCACGGCGCCTGCGCACCAGGCCAAGCCGCGGGGAGGGGAAAAGGGAGGGGGCCGCGCCTGCGTACAGGACGCCCCGGGGCGTGGGCGGGGCAGAGGGCAATGCGCCTGCGCACCAGGCCGCGGCGGGGGTGAGGGGTGGAGCCGCGCCCGCGCAGAGCTGACGGGCGGATGGGCCCTGGGCGCGGAGGGGACGCGACAGCCCGAGGTTTCCAGCGCTGAGGAGGCTCCACGGGCAGAGGCCCCGGCGTCCCCGGCCGGGAGGTATGTCGGGGCGCTCGGTGGCCGGGGTCGGCTAGGCCGTGCTCAGGGCTGGGATCCGAGCATCGATGTTTTTAAAGCTCTGTCCTGCGGCGACGGGCAGATCGCACAGGCCCGCCCGTACCGTCCAGTCAGACCCGGACGCTGGGCCGCTCGGGGCGGGGGTCCGTCCGTCATTCCGGATGGCGCTTCTTTTTGCTTTGGCTGCTTGGAAGTTCAGAGCCAATTTTTTT